>WJFB01000766.1:0-47881 GCA_009870185.1 Pygmarrhopalites habei | reverse complement strand
CAGGAAGCACTTCATCCGAATTACGCTTACGCACATCACCTCCTCCTCCTCCTCCTCAAGACCTGGACTTGACAGGCCGGGTTGCCTGTATAAATTGCCTGCGTGTGTGTGGAACAGCCCTCTTATTTCCCTACAAATATAACCGCAAACATTAACCAAATTCCGACTAACTTTCATCCAGACGAATTTCTATTATTGAGCGTCACATTTCAAGGATTTCAATCCACACCGCACCCACCCACTTTCCAGAACAGAGTAGCAGAGTAGTCTAATCTGTGAAGAAGTGAGGGAGGAGAAAGCAATGCACACAGACTGTTATTGTCTTCTGTGAATTTCTATGGGTATAGCCAGTGTGTACACTCTTAATTTCATTACCTTGGGCTGTCCTTCCTGCTCTTGCTCTGCTTGGATTACACTCCGAATCAAAGTCAACCTCCATTTAAATATATACAAATATTTGCACAAACCAAAGGCATCAAGATTTCCCTGTCTCCTCCCTTCACTTGTTTTACATTCATTGTTTGGAATTGCAGAGGAAGAAGAGAGGAGGAGAGCCACAGTTGCTTTTTGTGGGAAATTAAATTGAAACTGCTTAGTACGGATTGTAGACTCGGTAATGACAGTATTATGTAGAGTAAACTTTAATTGCTAAAAATGGGTGAATGAGAGAAGCGGATGGAATTTAATTAGAGCTGATTTGACTTTGATATGAATTGAATTGAGTGGATGGTACAGTCCATAAAATTTCGGGGATCCATATTGAGAGAGAATATTTTGAAAAGTTGTGATTTTTAAATATATATTTTGGCAATTAGGAACTAAATTAAATGTGCTGAATATTTAAATTGGATATTTTTTAATTGTTAAACTTCGACGCCGTTTAGGTCTCTGGTGTCTGCTGACACTCTTTCGAAGAAAGAGATTGTAGAGATTGATGGTCGTGGTAAAATTAAAATCGCAGGAAGTTAAGGTTAATTTGATTTAATTTTAGTGATATGTTGAAATTTTGAGAATCTGCTAAAATTCAGAAAAAATCAAAGACTATTAGTCTTAGACTAATGGTGCAAAATTTGCTTTCTAAATACAGAGGGAGAAAATTTCCCTTCATTGACTGACGATGAGAGAAGCTTTCCCTCCAAGGCAAGAGGACCACAAACGTAGAATTGGAGAAAGCGGAGAGAGAGGACTCTTCACTTTCTCAGGCACACACACACAAACAAGGTAAAGGGTCCTTTGATGTGGTTCACAAATTAAATAGGATCTTGCTTCTCTGTGCTTGTGTCATCCTTTTTCCTCATACTAGTCATTTATATGGTGTAGAGTAGGCGGAACTGGAATTTTGTTTTGAGGAAGGCAAGAGTCAAAGGACATTAAGAGGGGAAGAGAGAGAGAAGAGGTTTTGGTCGGAGAATAATGTATACAGAGAAAGAGAGACTGACAAAGTTGGCTTTCACTCCCTCTCCCTCTCAGACACATTACACATTAGATTTGGCCTCCTCGCATCCTAATGCTTCATCTTGTCCAACATTTCAAAGAGATCAAAACTTACGGGGGGAAAACAAAGACAGGCGCGTCCGTCCCTTTCCCAGATAAACAAAAGCCGAGAGGCAAAGAAGAACAAATGGGGAAAGAGACGACAGAGAGACAGAGGGGAGAAAGTTTAACATTATTAGTTTATTTTATAGCATAAGGATAAATAGACAGGCTTCTTTGACTTTTGTGGATTTAAGTAGGAATTATTAGTGAAAGCGGGGGAGGTCTGACTTTCTCCTCTCCTTCCTCTCTCTCTCTCTGATCTAATTCAACACCATCAAATAATTTTGTAGTTTACCTTGTGTACACACAAATTTGGGAGGGGTTTAAAGACTATCAATGACATCATTTTCTAATTGGCAATTACAGAAACAAAAGGAGTTTAAATTCATGACTGTAGAAATTTGGAAGAGATTGACGCCGATCAGTTTTCTCATCAATGAATTTGGGTCTTGTATAAAATAGTTATTTTCCTTCTTCATGGTATTTTGTAAGCAAAGAATTTTTTGATTTTTTAAATATTATTTCTAGTGAATAAACCATTTTCAAAAATTCTCAAATTCTCTTCTCTTCAGAATTTTAATTTAAAAAAAATAATTTCATCTCAAAGTTCAAATACTTGATTAAAAAATGTTGTCATTTACAAACTGCAATTTTTTCTGGGAAGATTAAATGGATTTAAAAAATGTAGACAGACGACAGCCGATTATGCGTGCGTGTGCGTGTGTGTGTGGAAAAGACGAGTCTCAAAACTTTCCTTTTTTACTTTCCTTCACTGTGGGACACCAAAGGGAGTCTCTCTCATCTTCTTTCCCCTCCCGCAAACATCCTAAGCAGCTTTCATCTCATTTCCCAATCTCTCCTTTCACCCATCCACCCACAAGAAGCATTACACATAACCAGAGAGAGAGCGTGCAGTTAATTCCAAATCTGCTTCCGAAATATACTTCTATTCAGTATGAATGGGAACCACCGTCGAAAAATATATTCTAATCATTTCAAAAGAGAATATTCGAGAGAAAAACTTGTAGATTTTCAATCCTCCTCCGGAGGGGAATCTCATGATCAAATGAGGAGTACAGCTTCTCCTTTCACTTGTTGGGATCCTCTTCCATCATTGTAGAAAGGCATAAAAAATATTTCAAAACTTACAAAAATTGACTGTCCACCTTTGACGCCGATCGTGACTCTTCAATTTATTTTAGTGGGTACAGACAACCAGTCAAGATGTTCTGCATCTCAAGCATTTTGAAATGTAAAATATCTCTGGCTCTATTTAAATTGCAATTCCATTTAAATTATTTTTACAAATATTTATTTTAAAAATATTCTTGATTTTCTAAAAAATATTTACTCCGTTCTACACTCTCTCCGTAAAATGGAATTCTTCGTTGGGTGAAAGCATTTTTTTACCTTGTAAAATGGACCTGAAAGTCACTGTGGAGCAACCACAAGCATCAACAATCTCGGCTCGAAAGCTCACAAGTCCGATTACCCGGGTTTTCTATTGGAAACAAGAAATTAAAAAAAAGAAAGCAAGGGACAAAAATCCGTCAAGGCAGGAGAGAGTGACATTGGAAAAGAAAGCTTTTCAAATCCGCTTTCTTTGGCTCAGCCGAAAGAGAAAAAAACTAAGATTCAGAGAGTATAAAAGTACAACTCAATTCTTCAAATACACCACACACGGAGAAAGACGGGGGAAAGGAAGAAAGCGGGTAGGAGAGAGAGAGGACATGATTCCTGTATACAAATCGAGACATACTACAGTACTCAGCTTAACAGATTGGAGGATGTTGAAAGTGAAAGATGGAAGCTTTACCGACAGAAACAAGATTCTACATGCAATGCCGGGAAAGGGAAAAAGAAAAAAATTTTCCCTGATTTCTTGAAACCAACGATTGAAATTCAAATTCGTTGTATTTCGTCCGGTAAAATTTTACAAAATATTTTCGGAAAAAATTAAAAAATAATTTTAGTTTTAGGTTCACTTGGCATATTGTGGTCCAAGTTGAGTGGGAGTGTCCCATTGAGCTTTTAACGAGATGAAGACAAAACAGAAATGGAACAGAACTTTCACAGATGGAAAGGGAGGGGAAGAGAAAGTAAATCAATAGAGAGAACGGCGTGGAGGAGGAGAACCAGAGAAGAGAAAATAGACAATGGAGACTGCATAATGTATTTGTATTCCACGAACTGGACATATTGCCATGAAATACTTTGCCATTTCTCTCTCTCTCTGGGTGTGTGTGTGTGTGTGAGGGAGGGACGGACGACAAACAAGGCATTGAGGCTAAAGACAATAAAAGCGGGGATGAGAGAGAGAGAGAAGGAAGTGTGTGTGTGTGTGAAATGAGGAATTCATTGGATGAGCCATATCTTTCTGTGTGTCATTGTTCTTCTAAGAGAAAGCGACAGGGAAGCATTGGAATTTGAGAATCAAGTTAAAGGCGCTCAACCACCATCATTATCACCACACACTGGCACACACACACACACACTTTCACAATAGAGAAGGCTCCCGTCTCCGAGAAAATGGAGAAATGTAGAGAAAGGGAGAAAGAGATGAGATGAGGCAGTCGGATTTTTTTTGTTGTAGACAAATGGATTTTTGATTGTTGTCAATCAACTACGGACTTTATAGCTTTCCCTGGAATTTAATTGTTTTATTTTTCCCCTCCGTCTACTAAAAGTCCCCGCACCCTTCTTCTTCTTCTCCGCTGCCGTATTTATGACTTTGCTTCGTCTTGTATTGATTTTTTTGAGTGAAAGTATTTTTTCATTAAATTTTATAGTACTACACTTGTCTCCTTGTACTGGGCCAAAATGAGTTTTGTCATTTCGTTGACGAAGAAACGGCGAGAAGCTTTTGTCGGCTGCACACGCTTCGTTTGAGGAAAGAAATTTGTGGGAGTTGAAAATATGAGGGGAAAGCGGGATTCTTTAATTTTGCGGGTACAAAACTAATCCGGCGTACACATAATAATATCTGAGCAAAGGATCGAAGAATTTTCCTAATGCAGAGGCTTTCTCCTTGTGAAATATTGTAAGTGGCGTCCAAATGGAACAAAATGGAAGGAAAATAGGCGAACGGCGTTCAACTTTTGCATTTTGAAACATTCAAATCCTGTACAAAAAATTAGAATTATTTGTCCCCCATTTTAAATGAAGGCATTTTAAACGGGAATACATTAACACCCGGTCAACGACCTTAACCACATAAATTGCAGCTTCCCCTCCCTTCCCACATTAAACGAGCAATTTTAATTAAATTTCCAAATCAAAAATATTCATGGTAAACAGTGAGACATAGCAGACATGCTTCTCCCTCTTTCTCTCGCCGTTACGACCACATCTCTTGTAAAATGACGCTTTTGACTTCCCAACCATCTAATAAGAAGAGTCTCCATGGAAAATGAGGAGGAGGAGGAGACCCTTTGACCTGATTTGTATAATTTAATTAGTGGAATCTCTCTCTTCCCTCCCTAATTTTAATTCCGTCAATCCAATGTTTTAATTCTACTTTCTCCTCCACCCCCACTCAAAATTAAATTTAAAATCCTACAAATCCTGTTGTGTAAGTATCCCACGGTCCACCTCTTTCCCCAAAACAAGACCCTCGAGTCTTTAATTTAAAGAACCAAGCATCCAGAGAGTTCCAGAGACGGACTGTTAAATTTTTCAAATTTTTCAAATTTTTTATCCTCTCCTCCTTCGCTTTTGAATCCTTCAGCCGCTACTACGGCTGCTGTTGAGGACGAAGAACAACAAAGACTTTCATGTTGACAAGTGTTAGGATTGGATTTAATTTACCGTCAAATCTCTCTCTCTGGTTGGTATTTTCCTTCTCCTTTTGTCACCCACGTTTTTTTCCCTTCTATCCAATTCAGACTGTCCCTGTTAAACTGGGCGAGAGAGAGAGAGAGATCCTCTTTTCTTCCAGACTTTCTTTGGGTTGTTGAGAGAGTGCTCTCTGAAAATGTCAATGCAAAAGGAAAGAAGAGCTGAGCCTCGTCTGGTTCGTCGTCTCTTCTCTAAGAAAAAAGACGAACCTCAGAAAAAGAGAAGAAGGTTGGGTAGATTCAACTCACGATCAGAGTATCGCCTCATCTTCATCGTGTCTGAAAAGGAGCGGAAGAATCCCGCTTTCTTTGGATTTGATGGAGCCAAATGCAAGTTGAGGAGGAGGAGAAGAAAGTGAGCAAAAGAGAAGGAGAGAGAAAGTTGTTTTTTTATATTCTTCTAAAGCCCACGTTCCTTTGGTCTATCCCAAGGACGACCAAAGAGAGAGAGAGGGAGAGAAAGGAGCTGACAATTTTAAAAGTGGGCTACAGCAACAGAGAGAGCGAAAGCGGGTGAAAGTACCTTTGGACATTCTCTGCTCTTATTTTTGGAGATGTGAGATGTGGACATGCTGGACATGCCCGCAGGATGAAAGAAAGGCGGCCATCAAGAGAAAGCGACTGCTAGACACACGAACAGATATAGAGAAAGGCTACATGTACAATTGTCAAGACATGACAAAGTGGAAGAGGATTGGACTAGAGTTAGGGAGGCGGACAGAAGATTGCAAATTTTTTCCTCCTCTTTTCTTGAGTCGTTGTGCAATTTCTCAAAATGATTTTCTCATCTGTTCCATTTGGAATTTTATGCAAAAAAATTGCAGGACGAAGAAAATTGTGTGCGTGTGTGTATGTGGGAGGATGGACAAATTTTGGATTCGGCAGGATCCGCGTTCAGCAAGTGGAGTGTGTGTGTATTTTGAATTAGTAAGTTTTTTCCGAGGGGACCCGATGGGATTGGCTTCAGTTCTGATGGTGAATGGATTAAATTTCTGCAAAGAGAAAAAACACATGCAGATTGAACTGAGTTGGGATTCTGCAGTCATCGGTCATGCGAAATATTTTTTTTATGAGACTTGACTTTCCTTTTAAATCTTACTTAAGTTCAATCTGCTCTTCTTTCCCTCTCTCTCTCTCCCTCTTTCTTATTCCTTTTCTGGAGAAATTCACAGAAATTTTCCCTCTCTCTCTCTTGGAATTTCATTGAGGGATGTTGTAACTCACAGCATATGTAATGGGATATTACAAGGACTCTCATGGAGAGTAGAACAGCTGTTCAAAGTTGGAAGAACAAGATTCGGCAATTGACGCTCCGTGGAATTCAGTTTGTGTGATGTTCATATCTCTACACTCTTTCTCTGTATTTCTAGTTAGAAGGAGAAAGTGGACTAGTTTTTTTACTTTTCCCTCTCGCTCTCTCTCTCTCTCTCTTCAACCTCTTTCTATCTATCCATGTCTTCACTCAAGAGGAGGAGGGAAGAGCCAATGATGTGAGATAATGGAAGCTTGGAATGATTTATAATGCGGACGAAAAAGGAGGAGGAGGAGACTAGGTATTGATTTGATTTTGTGTCCAGATAAAAAGAGGATCAAAAGAGGAGAAAAGAGTGGGAGCAAATTAGGGGCTAAATATAATACTGGTTAATTTTAAAGGAGGATGTGGTGTGATTAGGGGGGTTGAAGGGAAAGAAGAGGGGTACTTGTTGCACTCAATTTGAATCAAAAAAATCTATTTGGACAATTTTTATAACAGAATTCGAGTTCTTTGACCTACTGTCTTTAGTCAGCCTTCCGGGAGGTGAATAACTACAAATGGCGTTGAACTCCACAAATAATTTTCGGACAGTAAAGCCTATTTTTCTCAACTTGTGTTGAGAAATTCACGTCTTTTCATTATTTTCAATTCAATTTTAAATAATATAAATTGTAAAAAATTTGTAAAAAAAATTACTGACATCCAATTTTGAAATACGGAATTCTCTATTCTGTCACACAACAACAGTAGACACACGCACAAAGTGTGAGAGAAAGGGCAGTCCTATGAGAAGTTAAATGATTGGGAAAATATCCTCTTCAAAGCAGAAAGGGAAACAAGAAGAGGAGAAAGTCGCCACAGGACAAATTAACCGACTTACACACCACTGCAGTATAATTATCGCTGCTTTCTCCTTTCTCCAAATAAAAATTGGTCTCCTCCGTAAATGTCTTAAGAACAGACAAAAAATGTGGTAAAAATGAGTACATCCCATGAAAAAATGACAGTGCGAGTGAAAGTGGGAAGGAAAGTAGAGCAAAGCAGACACACAAATGAAGATGGCCGCTCATAAAACATAAATACAACAGGGAACCAAGAACAGCCCACAAAAACTATAGTGTAACTCTTCATTCTCCTCCTCCTCCTGTTTGAAATTTCCTAGTTGTCCCCCTTTGAAGTTCCCTGTCCAAAGTTTCGGGCATTGTAATTGCAAAGACAAACTGTGAAAGTGGGGCTAGGTATTCACACACCCACACACACACAGACACTCACCGCGAAGAAAGTTTGACAGAGAAATTCTATTTTGAATGGAATATCAACAGGAGAAAACCACAAACCTCACCAGCAGAGAAAGAGACGGTGAGAGGTGAAAAAAAAGTAAATGGAAAACAAGAGAATTTAACTACGGGAATTCTAATGGGCTCTCTTCTCTTCCTCCTTTCTCTCTCTCTCTCTCCTCACTCGAGAAAAGTTTAGCAGTGCAATTGTGTGTAGCTTAATGTCAATGTGGCAACTGCCAGAATGTCAGTTGTTATTCCAAAAACTCCACCATCTACCCAGTGCAGAGTGTCCCACTCGTCCTTTCCCCCAGCCAATGCAATCAGAATTAAGTCCTGTCGTTTGAAGGGGTCACAAACTGATCCTGAGCACCCTGTACAAGGACGCACACACACAGCCAGTGAAAGAGAGTGTGAGGTCGACAGTTGTATTTTCTCTTGCTTTCCCCATTGGCAAGGAGAGAAAAGACGAAGTACTTTTTCTATATGATTACATGCCATCTCTTTCCCTGTCCGTGTTTATTCTTTCCCTTTTCTCTCTCTCTCTCTCTCTCTTTTCTTCGAAGACAAGGACAGAAACTGAAAGATAAGAGTGATTGACGCTCGTTCCTTTCTCCCTTCCCTTCCTTTATTATTTGCTGGGCCTATGAAAAATGAGTGGAATTTCCCCCTCTCCGTCTATATTTATATTCTTATTTTTTATTTATATAGAGTTGACCTCGTTTCATCCATCCTCCAGAGCCAACTTCCCCCAACCTCCCACTCTCGGTCCTTATTTTAAATTCCATTAACCCCCTGGATTTTTATTCAAATTTTATGGGATTTTTGGGATGCGGGAGGCCAGAGTCAAATGAGCCATCCAACTCTTTGTATCAAGGAGGCATCCACGAATTTTTATGCAGAGGAGAAAAATGTAAGAGGAGAGGATGACAAATAGGGGACATGGGGAAGTTCAACATCAAGACTGATTTGTATATTCTTGAAATTGGAGAAATTTTTTTATTTGTTTACAAGAAAAAAAAGTTAAGGTAAAATGATGTGGGAATTTTTTTTGGATTGGTAAAATAAAATTGAATGGCGGGGAAAATAAAAATTTATGTTCAATGGCCAGTGAGAATCTCCTGATTTTTGGAATGATGAGATTTCAACTGTAATGCTTATGGACTCTAGTTCTGAAGACTTGAAATGTGAAAACAGGCTTTTAACTAGTAAGTACGAATATCGCCTGATTTTCATCAACCGGCGTGTTGTAGAAGTAGTGGAACAAAAATCACTTTTTTCAATTTACATAAAACATTATTTCCTCTCAATCAAAGTTCAAAATTTCAATAAAATCTCGAAAAAAATATTCCCTTTTAATTTCATAATTTTTTCCATAATTAATTTCAGATTTTAAATTTAAAAAAGAAAAAGCGACACTAATAAATCACCACAGACTATAAACTAACTTTCTAGTAGAACACAAAATCGAATAAATGTCATCCAGTGGCGTCGAACTCCCTCAAAAAATATTCCCACTATTTCATAAGGAATAAAGTGAAAATACCTATTTTTCCTTCCCTTAAAAATCAATAATCAATAATACTACCTCATCCCCTCCTTGACACGGTCAACTAGCCATATAAAAAAATTTTCTCCCTCTTCCCTTCTTCTGCCTTGACTGAAATTTATGTGGGTTTGTCCTTCAGCTTGACTCAGGTTAGTCCCTTATAGAAAGATGACCGTTGAACATGCCACAGGACGTTGTAACCAGGATACTTACATACAATGTAAGTACACCACGAAACGATAATGTGAGACACACACAGAAGCATACAGGAGAAGAGAGAGGGAAACCCTCTTTTTTAGTTTGCAATATCCTTAAATCTAAATGAGGCCAAAAAAAATATTCTTGGCACTTTTTATTTGCCATGGTCCACGGTTGAGCGAGGATGACCGCTCCCCTCCATCCACACACACATGTATATTGTTGTGACCAAAGAAACGAGGGCAGGGACACACACACCAGAGAGAGAGAGAAAAGTCTTGAAAGTCGGGGGAAAGAGAGAGAGGTTGCAAACATTTATTTCTGATGTTACACACACATCTGGTACCGTAAAACCTCTTTTACTAGTCCTCTTCCATAGTATCATAATTCTAACATTCACGCGGGAAATTTAAGGACTGTCTTCGTCATTCCAAAAATACCCGGGTAGCTTGACCAGGTTACAACTTGACAGTGTACGGTAGACCCCCTTGCATGTTCCATAAAGATGCAATGCGTTTCAGCGGGATGAAGAGAAGAGTAGCAAATCCCGTTTTTGCCAACAGATAAATAAATCTTGCCAAATAGAGGAGAGAGAGTCTCTCTGAGGGAGAGAAAATAATATTTCTTCGTTTTTTCTCCCCGACTCTTCCCAACACCAACAAGCAAAGAGTCGGAGAGACTAGAAAGGCCAAAGAAAGTGGAGAGAAAGAAAGTAGATTGCAGACTTTGTAAGAAAATAGAAGGAAGAGGAAGGAGATGGAACACAAGTACCCAAAAAATCAAGTAAGTTCCGATCGCGGGGACAATCCTCCATTGTGTGTGTCGTGGGAAGATGTAAGACTATTTCTGTGTGTGCCTAGTGCCTGCACAGTGTAGAGAGATAGACCAAGGAAAATTATGCAACGTTCAATTCTTTGGACACATGCGATAGCGTACATACAAAAGTCTTCTCTTTATGTTCAGACCGCAAAAGTTGGGAAGAATCTCTCTCTCTCTTTATGTGTGTGTGTGCTTCACAATAAGAAGGAATGTACAAGTGTACTTAGTGAATTACAAGTGTGTTTATACAAGAAGATTTCTACTCAATGAAATAGGGTCATCCACATACACACATAATATCTCGAGTGCTTTTCACTTTTTTTGCAATCCTTATGGCGGACCAAAGTCTTTTTGCAAACAATTTTTTCCTGGCCATGTGTGTCAGAGAGAGAGTGTGTGTGTGGTCACTAATATATATAAAAGTTTTTCATATTTTGTTAGCAAAAATTTGGACGATTTTTTCAAAAATAGAATCCCTTCACAATAAAAAGGACATGGAACTTGAGGATCCTTTTCGCCAACGAAAAATGTGAAACGGCGTGGAAGCTCTGTAAATTTTTTCCCCACTTTCTCCCTCTTTTTTTTTGTATTTCATCTCCTTCGAAATATATTCAAATGAAACGGGAGGAATCAAAATAAATGTAAAGTCGTAAAGAAAGAGGATGGAGCATAAAATTCTTGTTTTTGTGTCCATGTATGTCTGTATATTTTTGTGTCTGTCATACGAAGCGTCAATTTCCTTCTCGAGGCTATAGACACAGACACAGACTTTGGATGACTTCTCAAAATTCTAGTATCCCCCCGTCTATTTATGTTGTAGTGTGTGTGTGTGTGTGTGTGGGTGTGTGTGACTATGTGTAAGGCTGTCTTCATTTTTATTTGTACTCTTTCTCTCCTCTCGTCACTTCAAGCGGATGGGAGGGGAATTGTGACAGGAGAAAAGTCCCATTCTCTGTATTCGGTCCAAATCTCTACATTTTATTCGTTTCTTCCTCAAAATACAGTGACATGGTGACATGGAGTGGAGAAATGGGGAGGGGGGAATATTCTCCACACACAAAAAATGGAGCTGGGAAAAGAAAGAACAGTAAATCATGTGGGGGTGGATGCGGCTGAATCCTATTTCTATCATAACAGAAGAGAAGAATGGATTTGATCAGCTATTTAAATATCAAAGTGCAGAGAGTAGAATCTACATATTTTGATTTCCACCAGTCATGACCTTGTTTGACCTTTTTAAAATGTAATCAAAATTTTGAGTAAATTAACCTCGACAATATTTACCAGCGAAATTAATTCCAATATTCTATGCTAGACTTGAACGCCACTTATTTCTATTGAGGATTGATGCGGCCATAATTTTTTGGATGCTAATATGACGTGAGCTGCGTCGAATCCCAACATTATCAATTAGACGATTATCACAAATTTTGCTGGACTTCAACGCCACTGGATAATTTTAAATCACCAACAGTCGCACACTAAGAGTACAGTTAATTTTTCAAACTTGAATTTTCACAGAATCATCCAATTGTTGTGTGGCAACAATATGTTTAAAGCTGCAAATGAATTTTGATTTACTGGACCCTCACTCACACTCTCTCTCCCTCAAAATGTGTTCATTAGTATGAAACGAAAGTTAGTTTGACACACACTCTCGAAAAAAAAGAATCATTTATCAGTCCCCTTCATCCTTTCGATGTTCATCATTAGCTCAGCTCTCATTCGGAGTAAAACAAAGTTTCTCCTATCTCCCCTCCTCTCTCTCTCTACCTCCAAATTCTTTGTGATTACGACGACTCTCCTCCTCCTCAACATTTCTCTCTCTATCACAAGGCACAAGTTCTTATCTTTTCTCCTTCCACTCTCCTCCTCTCCCGTAGGAGTCCCATAAAGAGATGAGATAAAGTCTGTCTTTTCCCCCACACACTCCACTCCCTACCACACACACAGTAGAACACACAGTGAAAGTAGGTAAGAAAAATACTTTGACAGCCAAAGTCCTTGTTCTATACCAAATGCCATGGCTATACATTATACACACTGTGCGTGGGAGGGTGTGTGTGTTGGGGAAATACTAATAATGATTTTAACTGTTTATATCAGTCATTGAGTATCTTTCTCTCTTTCTCCTTCTCCATCACTACACTTGACTTCATTAATAAGACTAATTCACCAATTGGACTCTCTCTCTCTCCACACACAGACACACACAGTAGCTACTCTCTTTGTTCTTTTAATGGAGTGGGAAATTCCCTCTCTCATCCTCATCCTCCTCCGTAGGCAATTGCGGACTCAAATGGCAGTCTATCTTTTTACACAAACAGGCAGACACACACACTCACCCACCAAGTGCAGGCATAATAAACGGAAGCCATTAGCCGGGTGCGTGTGTTTGTGTGTGTGTGTGCGGCTGGTGGATGAGGAGGAGGGTAATGCTTAAACTAATAAGGAAGAATTTGTGGGCTGGTCTCTTAATTAGAGTTAATTAAGAGAGAGGGAAATGTGTGTGTGTGTGTAGCTCGGCTGGTAACTTTTGTCTCTCTCTCTCTCACACACACGCACACACACAGTCATCATGTGTCATCCGAGAGAGATTCACACAATCTATTTCAATCGTGCATTGTCATAATATGTACTTGACCCATAACTTTCTCCACAGAATTCTCTGTTGTCACAGTTGTCTGTACTATAGTAGACACACACACACGGCGTGTGTGAGAGAGAGAGAGGTCCTCTGGGAAGTTAAATGATTGGGAAAATAATTATCCTCATCCTCTTCAACGCAGAAGGGAAAACAGAAGAAGAGGAGAAAGTCACCGCAGGACAAATTAACTGACTTACATTCCACTGCAGTATAATTAGCGTGAGCTTTCTCCTTTCTCCCAAATAAAAATTGGTCTCCTTCTCCGTAAATGGCGGGCTGTTTAAGAACGGATAAAATTCTATAAATAACGACGATAATGGTCCATCCTATTTTCCTTCTTCTTTTTTTTGACCCCCACAATTACCGAGACAGATAACCATGGAAGGGGAGAGAAAGCGAGTTGATTGATCTTCTTCCGGCCTCCCCTTTCTTCTCTTTCTCTTCCCTTCTACTACATTGCATTGTGTTCGGATTTTTTGGAGAGGGAATCTTCGGACGATGTTCGGTGGACCGTGTAGATCGTAACGTATATATATATAGAAAAAAAAATTGGGAGCAGTCCTTTAATCTAATAACCAAGCAATAAAAATAAGAGCACAAACGATTTTTACTGCAAAATCGAGTGCGAATGGACCATGCAGAGGACCGTGGAGGGAGAAACGAAGAGGAAGAAAGCAAAACGCCACATGTTTCTATCCGAGAATCCTTATTCTTTTTGTAAAGAGTAAGATCGGTTTGGGTGCGTGTGTGGTTAAGACTGTGTGTCTTTTCCCTACATATTGTGCATGGAAGAATAGAAGGGGGTGGCCATATGCTTCCTCATTTTCTTGTCGTGTTATTGCATTAACTTTGGCTTGCTAACCATTATTGGGAGTGTCCTCTCTCTCTCTTGTTTTTTCCGGATCTCAAGTGCGGGGAGAAATTTTGGGAGATCAGAGGGAAAAAAGTGGGGAGAAATTGAAGAGAGACAATATGGAACACACACACACAGAAAAGAGTGTAATCTTTTGTGTGGAGAAAAAGAGAAAGACAATTTTATGATGTGCACATTCAAACCTTCTGCCCGCGTCTCCACACACACACACAAAGAGATTGAGAATCACTGAGAGAGAAGAGGCCGGATGGTCCGGATTCCACTTTCACCAGCTACCGTAAAAGTTCAGAGAAAATCCTGGGAAAAAACGGGATAAACAAATTCAGAACTTTCCGCTTTCTCTGCTTTTGATCCAAACTCTGCTTTCTTTCTTAAAGCTCAAATAAAATGTATTTTCAAGGAAACTAGACCGGGGCAGTTTTTGATCTCCTACGGTAATCACTTTTAGAACTGGAGAAGAAACCCTCGATTTTTTGTGTGTCTGGCTATGTCTCTCTCTTGTTGTTCTCCGCTGTTTTTGCTCCAGCTTAAATTTGAGAGAGGGAATTTTTTAACAAGTACCAGTACGAGACACTGGTTGTGTGTGTGTGCGTGTGTGTAAGAGGGGATTAGTGTAGTGTGTTGTCGTCGTTGTCATGGTCTGGGCCACCACTACCACTACCATCGGCCACACTTATTTTTTTTGCTAATTTCTTTGAAACTTTTTGGTCAAAGTTGAGGAACTCTTCTCCTCCGTGTTTATTTGTTGTGTGTCTTTATGAGGCGGAGGGTTGCGGTCTGTGACCAATTTCCTTGTTTTTCTTTCTTAGCGAAAAATGTGAGGGTTCCATTTAAGAATTTAATATACCAGCTTCTCTCTCTCTCTCCTTTATGAAATTCTGTAGACAACACTCGGATTCTTTGGGAGTAATAATGCAAAGCTCAATCTTTCCCCCTCTCCCTCTGTGTAGTGTGTGTGTGTGTGGGTATTTTTTACAAAGGCTAATGCAGTGCATCCGCCTGAACTCTTCATTTTTTATATTCCCTTGCTCTTGGAAAAGTAGGTGAAAATTTGTGTGTGTGTCGAGGTTGTGTTTTTGTATGTACATATCTGTGGGTTGGGAAGAATTTGGATTTTTGTCTAAATTATTTTGTGTATGTACAAGAGAGAAGGAAAGAAGGAAGGAGGGAGAGAGACTTGCTTTTGTGTGTCTTGGATTTTTGGCCAGATGTGGAAAAGCCACGAGGATGATTGAAACAAGAGCTAGAGAATAATAAAAGTGGATTCACAACAGAGAGAGAGAGAGAGAGAGAAAGAGGGACTAAGTATAGGTTAGGCTTAAGCATGTTTGCACTTTGGATTCTATTTCTTACGTGTGTGTGTGTGTGTGTATGACTGGACTGGAGGAGAGGGTTGTTTTGGGTGAGAAAGACAGAGGACAGGATGGAGGGAATTGTGAAACCACAAGAATCTTGCCACAGAATAAAAGAGTTTTTTTTTCATAGAGGGACGAGGGACGATCCAATGATGGGATTTTGTTTCAATTTTTTTCACAGATTTGTCGAGAAGCGTGTAATTTTGTCGAATAATTGTAAAAAAACGTTTTTATATTTTTCGATCGGAAATTTTAAAAATTAAAATTCCATTTTTTAAACTTCCGGTCTCTAAAATAACAATTAAGCTGCAAACCCTAACAGGTTGAAAATTAATGCAAACGGCGTCGAACCCTACGAATTTTTCTTGAGGAATTTTTATTGGGAAAATGAAAAGTCAGTGAGATATGACATAATGAGAAGTCAAAAAATTCTGTCAATTAGAATGGATGAGATGGAAGAGAGGAGGGTGTAAAAACACACAATAAATACAAATACAAGAGTACAAATAAAGGAGAATAAAAAGTAGATAGGAACCAAAGGAACGTACACTACAAACGTGTGTGTGTGTGAGGAAAAGGAAAGGGTGAAAAAATGAAGAGGCTTGTAAAACTACATGATGTAAGTCTTGTAATGGATTGATGATGAGGATGAGATGGCAAAAATTATCTCTCTCTCCTGCTACTACTGGGCTACCCTCTCCCTCTCTCTCTCTTTGAATTAGACAAATGACAAAAAAAAACTTTTTCTCAGGACACCAAACCAACAAATACAAGAGAGACACAGAGAAGTGCGTGAATGAAAGGGAAGACGTTCCTTCTGAAAACTCTTCTCAAAAAAGAAGAGAGAAAATAAGGAATCAGAAACAGAATCGAATAGAATTTGGTGTGTGCAGATGGTGTGGCTTCAAATCCTCCGACCACTAAAAAAACCCACAATACAAAAACGGTCTTTTGAAATTGAAGGAAAATATTTTTTTTCATTTTTTCTGCATAAAATCAAAGAATTCTGTCCTCCTGACTACAATATCTAATGTGTAATGTAAAATAATAAAATATTCAGAACGCTAATTGTGATGAGCGTTAAAATTGACTGACTTGAATAGAAGTCTTCGTCCCCGGAATCTCTACTTCTTGTAAAAACCACTTTTGACTCCACAATAATTCGTAAGGCGTCCAAGTCCAACGCGACAAGAATAATTTCCAAAAAATATTTTTAATCGACCCCACATCTTCATAACGGTCAGTCAGACGGACAAGATTCTAATTAAAATTTGAAAAGATCATTTTTATCCTCCTGCATTCCCTTCCTCACCTTCCCGTACAATGACAAAGCGTGGCTAAAGAATCCGATGACAGAATCTCCCAGAGAAAAGAATGTTCTTGAAGCCCTGCGACAAAAGTTGAGGTTTGACTGAGGGGGACTCAGCAAATATTTCCTTGGCTACAATTTCGAGTGCAGTTAAGCGAAAGAAGTGCCTTGCAATGCTCTTGGTCTCTTCTTCTCTCTCTCCAGTCAAATCCTCCTCTTTGTGCATTGATGAAGACGGGCCGTGACGACGAGGAGGACGATGACAAGAGTCGGAGAGAAAAGATGGAAGGAACAACGTCCACGCTAATTAGCTCTTTGCTCCATTCAAAACACACACTAATACACAATACAGAGAAAGAGACGTCTCTTTTTTCTCTCTTCCTTTCCCATTGTCCTGTCCACACTCACACACACACGTATAGAGAGAGAGAGAGGGAAAAAAGGTGTGAAATATTTACATTGGAAAAATTTTTGAGAGTCGCCTTGGTCATCCTTACAGTTAACTGTAGAAACTAATTAAAATTAATTATATTCAATCCTCCGCCACACACACACACGTACAGATATCTGTACACACAACTCCGGAATCCCGGAATCCGAAAGCAGTCAACCGAATCCAAAAAAATGTGTCCTAAAAAACAAAGCAGTTTTTTATCTTGTCATTCTCTTCTCCAGCTTCTCCTCTTTAATGCGTGGACTCAAAATGGAGAGAAAAAATGAGGACTTCCTGCACGCACTTGCACAAATTTTATGACAAACTTTCAACTTGTAAACAAAAAGAGAGAAGTTGTATGTGTGTGTGCAGTCATTGCATTACTGTGCATGTCATGCTCTTCTGAGGACAAACTTTTTTCTGTAGTACAAAAACACACAAAATTATTTCAAGCCTAGCTTTTCTCCCTAAACTTTTGAACCCTTTTAAATGTTATTAACGTAGCAAAAGTTGATACATAAGACACACACACACACACACGCTACAGTATTGAGCAGAGGGGAAGGGAGGGTGGAAAAGTTGAAGGTTAAAAAAAATTTAAGGATTTTATATGCAGGGATGTCACAACCAAAGAACCAATGCAATGGAATGGCTTGTCAAATCCCTTAATGTTTTTCAGAGAGACAGAGACTGGGAAAGTAACATCACGAATCACGAGGAGCGATTATTATGCAATAATAAGCATGGACTCATCTTCTCTGGCTATGACTGTGTTCTATGTGTGTGTGTGTGTGGTTGTGACCACTATCAGAAGAGAGATAAAGATAAAAAAAGATGAGAGCTCTGGGCTGAGTCAAAAGAGAGAGAGAGAGTAAAAAAGTTTTTGACTTTTTCTGTAGTGGCGTCGTAATTCGTAGTTTTCGTTTCCTCCCCCTCCTTCTCTCTCTCCACACACACAGCACACACATCCACCTAGATGTGTGTGTTGTACAGAAGGGGAGAGAAGAGCTGGATGTGAAGGGCTATGTACGTTTTTGAACCACACAACACAACAGCAGTCATCATCATCATGGAAATGACGGTAGAGATCATCAGACGATGTGTGTATCTGTGTGGAGGGTGGAGGGAGGATGATCATCCCGAAAGAGCCAGGCAGTCAAGCGAACCCGTTGATTACAGAGACAGACAGCCCTCATGCACACGAAAGGCTAATTCTTTTTAGGTGGCACTTCAGACTTCACAGAGACACACACAGAGACAGAAAGAGAGAGACAAGGTGGAAATGATGTGGCCATGGAGTAGCCATTTTTGGAGTACAGATTTCATTCTGTGTATGACAATCGAATGTGTGGAAAATTAAACAAATATTCAAAAATGAATGTAAACCTATTTTGTATTTTAGCAGTAATTTTATTCAATTTTCTAATGGTGAATCAAATCTGTGGACCACAAGACACCATTTTGCAGTGATTCACCTCAAAATTAACAACACTCAAAAATGTATGAATGTATTCAGTAAAATTTCTGTGAAATGACTCAATAACAGTTTTGGGACTCCATGCTCAAATGGATTCCAATAGACTCTGTCTTGACTCATCCTTTCTAAATCCTTGGTCACAATAGCCAAAATCCCATTATGTACTGTACTGTGTAGTGTACTATGTAGACGAGAGTTGAAAGGATTTTTTTTCGCAAATTCCAAGAATGTGATTCACAGAATTTCCGAAAAAGGAAAGAATTCCCATACACTTACAAGTTGTACTGTTGTTGTTGTAAAGGGGCATTTACATTTGCAATTAAAAGAAAAGGATGTTAAAATAAATAAATGTTTTTCCCGTCTTCGTTCGGAGATTGTGGAGAATTAAAAAGACTTTTAGTACGCACAGGCACACACACCAAACCAATGGAGAGGGAAAAGGGGAGAGGCAGAGACGCCTTGTCATGTGTACTGTACAACACACACACACGTACACACGATGCGTGTGTGTAGTACAGTGTGTGTACAAAAGGAAAAAAGGGGGCTTGACTTGTGGTTGAAGAAACGGAGGAGACAGGTAAGGAAAGCTTCTGGCATCTCATCGCAAGGCATAAATTATGAGGGATATAAAATATTTGTTTGTCCACCAGATTGTTCAACAACGAACAAGGAGTTTTCTCTCTCGAGTGTTCCACACACACACACATCCTCACAAAAATCCTCCTCCTAACCACACAGCACAGATAAAACCAAGTCATCCACCACCGAAAACTTCACAAGGTAGTTAATCATCCCATCTTTCGAGAGGCTACAATTTTTTCTCCTCCTCTTTTTTCCAAGGCGTCTCTTCCTCTCTCTCTCTCTATCTCTCTGCTGTGCTGTGTAGACTGTAGACACAGAACAGTTTACACCCTCGATTTTTTTATCTTGTCAAGTTCTCCCATTAAATTCAAATTTAAATGTATGATCCACTTGAACAGGGAAAAAATTGACTGTCAAAAATCACTCGACATTGTGTAAATTAATTGGGAATTAATTACGACTGTGTATTATTCCATGTCTCGGATTTTTATTCATGAATTTTGTAATGAGGAAAAGTCACACACAATTTTGGGGGACTTGGACGCCGTTCGGCGAAACTGATTTTCCAGTGGGATTTCACTCGCTGTTAGCTCGTGCGCTGCAACTACAGTTTCTTGTACGAAGAAGAAGTTGAGAATTATTAAATGCACAATCCCATTTAAAATACCTCGTTAATTGTTTTGGCGTCTTCCGAAAAAACAGAGAGAGAAGCAAAGTTGTTCAGTAATTAAATTTTAACAGGAAAAAATCCCTCCTGTACACTAGTAGTAGTAGCGACTCCCCAAAACGTGTGTCAAAGTAGAAAATGAGTTTCCATGTCATTGCCTCCACTCCACACAGCCTATTAGCAAAGGATTCCAATGTAAAATGTCAATTTGTAAATAATTTATGAGTCTCACCCATAAGCTACATAACACACACGTATAACGTACACAATCGTGTGTGATTGTTAAATGACCAACTGTGGTGTTTCACACCGGTCCATGTAGACATCCTTTTGCCAAAAATGCTCCTGGCTCCACTCATCTCTCCATCTCCAACAAACAGACAAAAGCACACATCCCCTACAAACAGTCTATTAACAAAATACTTTGGGTACTGTCAACTCACTGGGCAGTCCAAGAGAGAGAATTCACCTTTAATTTCACACTCATCATTTTTCTCCCTTACAATTAAATAACCATACAAAAATACAAAAAGTTTTATTCTCATTAGACGAAAGGACGACGCAGGAATTTTCACAAATATTATTTGCCAAAGTTCAACGCCGCTCAGGCTCCAAATCCATTCTACGGGTGTAGATGGCTCATAGTCGTGCAGGTTTTTTTACAGTCTATTTTTTAAATAAATAGAAATACGAAATTTCCGGTCCAATTAAATCTCCCGGAAAACCACCTGTCGGTGTTAAAACAAATTTTAACTTTTTGGCCACAATTTACGAAGGAGGGGTAGAAAATTCTGTTCCAGGTAAGAGCAGGAAATTGTGCAGATTTTGTGGCTAACCCGCTAATACGTGTGTACGGCCTGGCACCCAGTAAAAGCCATAAAAGCGAGGAGAGGGAGAGAGAGAGAGTTAAAAAGTTATGTGAGATACATGATGTAACAAGTTGTTAGCGGCTACTCAAAGTCATTGTGAGTCTCTTTACCTTATTCATTTACTCCCATCCCATTTGGTCGTTCATTTTAAATGAGAAATGAGGATGAGATGAGTCTTCCTCTTGAAAGGTTGTCCATTATAATGTAATGTGTACTGTACATTATCTCCAGTCAAACAAAAACTCATCCAATACTTTAGTGTAGTTACTGTAGTACAGCCAGTCATTGTTGTAGAGACCCTGGAGCATGAAAGCAACTTCATTTTTTCTTGGCAAATTAAAATTATCTCGCAAAATCTTCCTTTTCTCTGTGAGAGACTCTCATTTAACCCACAATATATTTAAGCAAGGAGAACAAAGGAAGGAACCACAAAAAATCAAATGGATACATTACACTTTAGCCCCTGTTAAGAGTTAGTCGATCACAAGAAGAACAAATGTTGTAAATCTTACATTTATTCTCTCTCCCTCCTTCTCCATTATATTTCAATATATTATCCTCCTCCTTTTTTGTCCCTCAAATTTGAGAAACCAAACCGTTTTTTCCTTGTCTTGTTCTCCTCTCCACCGTTTAATAATGAACGTTCTCCCTTTAGCTAGTATCTGTATCTTCATTTTTTAACAAGATGTATTTATTATGGCTTCTCCTCTCGTCGGCTGTTGTCCGTTTCCCTTCTTTTGTCCTTCTTTTTTCATGTAGATACTTTTTTAAATGGAGACTGCCCTGGGGAGTCCAATTGGATCCTTTATTTCTGGCAAACGGAAAAATTAATAAGACTTTTTTTTTTATCATTTCATTTCAGTGCGATTGTAGAATAAATGAGGACTGTGAATGCTTGACCTTTATTCTATGTCTGATGCTGGGGGATAACTAATTACCCTTGGAAATAATAAAAGGTATTTTAATGAGAATTAAAATTGGAAACAGTGTCAGGGGATGAACAACCTTTAAAAGTTTATAGACTAAAAAAGGAAAAAAATTGGAAATCCAATATGCCTCACTTGGACGCCGTTCAGAATCATTTTTTTCCATTTCACGGTTTACGCTGATTTAGGAGCTTGCAATAACTTGTCGTACTTTGAAAGTATTTTAACTATGAATAAAATTTTAAACAAATAGGATTTTATTCTTTGTCATCCTCTCCAGAGAATTAAATTTTTATTTTTTGAACCTTCCTTTGACAAGAAGAGAACGATTTTATGTCGGTCTGAAATTAGAAGAATCTTCGTGGGAGAGCAGTCATTACAATACAATATAGGATAAGCGCTTTGTTTTATTAAGGCGAAATAAAAATATAAGCGTGCAGCATGCAGAACAATTTTGCTTTTATCCACATCTACAATTCTCTGTAGTCTCGTCTATCCTCCGAAAAGCTACTGTTGACTCATTTTACAATCTATTTTACAAACCTTTTAAATTGACGGTGGGGTGGCCCTTCTCTCTCTCTCTCTCTTTCCCTCGTTACTCTCCCATTTTATTCGTGTGTGTCTCTCTCTGTGTGTGGAGCATTTATATTTTTATTATCCTCCATGAGTGTAGTGGCTCAGTGTAATTGTAAACTGGGAACGAAGGAGACAGACGAAGCACTACAATTTGTGTACATAAGTACTTTCCTTGTTTGATGTTGTGTGTGTGTGTGCAGGGACGACTAATGTGTTTCATCCTGGATGAATATGGTCATGGACAACGAGAGAGAGGGAGAGAGAAATGAAAAAATCCGAGACGAATCCAAGAAGTCACGATACTTATAAAGTTAAATTTAATTACAAGTTACAGACAGACAGACACTCAGGGATATATATATATATATATAAAGAGAGAGGAGAGAGAGAGACAATGTAGTTACAGGACACACACAAATGAGGTAGTAATTTTATTGGGCTGTGGCTGTGGCTGTTGGAAAGGGAAAGATTCTCACAGAGAGATTATTTGTAGAAAATTATAGGACTATTTTTATTTACTCAAATCTATTTGCCCCTGTCACGCCAGAGGAAGTGTGGGGGTGGCCCACTGTCTCTCTCTCTCTCTATTTAGACAGAGTACACAAGAACAAAGTGTAAAGTCTTTTTTTGTCTCATTATAATTACCCAGTTTAATTTTTAATCCCTGCTTGTAAAACTCAGAGGCGAAAACCTTGTGCGTGTAAAAACATTTGTAGTCATTCTTCAAAAATTTGTTTGATAATAATTTAAATAAAAACAGTTTGAAAGTAAATTTTTAAAATAAAAGCGATTAACAAAAATACACGACAAAAATAACGACGCAACTTGTCAACTGCAATCACCAAATTGGGAAAGAAAACGTGTGATCGGCGTCCAAGTCCTTCATTGGCGTTCCTCATTTTCAAAACCAATCCTCACAATTTGTGAGTCGCAAAACTACAAAAATTACTTTACAGCTTCCATTTAATTCTCTCCTTTTTACTACCCTACAATATCAAGTCAATTTTGAAAAACTCAACACATTTTCCATGGAATATAAATAAATTAAAAATTTTGTACAATTTATTTTTTTTCTCGGATCCCCTCTTAACTCTCTCTCTCTCTCTTTACATTTGAGAAATAATCTCTCCCTTTTTATTATTATTATTACGACTGAGAAATTAAGAGTCATTTTTACGACCACAAAATCCTCCTTCTCTTCCTCTCTTCCAGCATAGCACTAGTACACAAAGTATAAATACAAAGTGTGTGTGACTTGCCCCCGGGGGAAAACAGTGTATAAAAAACACACTCACATATAGAAGAGAGATAGAAGATTTGAAGAGCTATGAATAAAAGTGGTAATGAAATGCTCACAATTATGGCATAAATTTCCAGAGAGAGAGAGCCTCCAGAGTACTGGATTTGTACAACATCAAAGGCCAGAAGCTTCATTCCCGACAAAAGACAAGGGTAAGAAATAAGTCCTGGCTGCTCTAACACACACACATAGACACACACACACATGACACTTAGGTACAATTAAGACTGGAAGAAACTCGGCTCGTTCACACATTTTACGACCTCCTCCTCTTAACTTTAATATGCTCGTCTCCTTGATGACCAGCCTTTTTCTCCATGCCATTCCCATTGTGAACACACACATACACAACACTTTGACCTATATCCCCCACATTACTATGTATGACGTGTGGAGGAGGAGAGAGTGGTGAAAGATAAGACGCTATATATTGTCCTGGCTAATTGCATTTTGGCTATATCAAAAGTGTTTAATTGTGACCACAGTCCGACAGACAGAAAGAGAGAAAGAGTCGGTGTCAATGTCAGAGGAAAGAAAAGTTGAGTTTGGAATATCAAGTAAACCTAAAGTAAACCCGAAATTTGAGAAAGCTCCATCCACTGCACTGTGGAGCAGAAGAGGGCAGGGAAAAAGTTAAACTTTTTTTATAAAGTGCTGAAAGCTTGTTAGAGTGGATGTTGAAACGTTTAATTAATGATGAGTCATGATAAGGCGACAGTCGGAATAAACGGGGAATGCAAAGGAAAGAGTTGGAGGGACGTGAGCCGAATTTGAAGAGTTATGTCTGAGTCAGAGAGAGAGAGATTAATGATTTCCACAGTTTTTTATATTTATCTGAATTCCTCATCAACGTTATGATTATAATTATTCGAAAAGCTGGACAATCGTGTGTGTGTGGAGGGCCACGCTGAAACATATGGCTGGACCATTAACAAGAGTCTAATCACCTGGTTTATGTGATAACTGCTGTGTGATGACAGGAGATAATTAACAAATTTGATTTTATGACCGAATGAGAGTGTAAATATTCCTTAATTCAAAATGGTAAAAATGGACAAAATTTTAGAGTTGAAATTATTTAAAGAATAAGAATGATACAAAGGAGAATAAAACTTGTTGCAATATTCTTCACTGGAAAATTCTCCAGTAATTCCCCCTCGCTACGCTATCATGATGATAAAAACCGTAAAATCCTTCTCTCCCATAAAATTTTGTATCTGTTGTAAAGTCGGGTTGTCTCCACACACACACACACACACACATGGACACACACATTAGCCTTTGAAGTGCATTAGTTGAAATGACACAAAGACTTTTTGCCTTCATGAATAGAAAAGAAAGGGAGAGGAGGCCATCTTCTTGACAATAACACAAAATATGAAAAGATAAATTCAAGGCTAGCTTTTTCTCTCTATTGTCAGCACTCATCCACTCAACACACACACACTTTACTCTTTTGCTCTCTCTCTCTCGTGTAACAAAAGGATGTTCCGACTGCTGTCCCTCAGAGAGAGAGAGAGGGTAGATTAAAGTGAAAATGAGAATGTGGTTGTGTTCCTTTTATTGTTGCTAATGTAAATGTTGCTGTTGCTCCTGGTTCGGCTGTTGTAGTCCATATTGGCTGTGGAAAAAAAGTTTTTATTCTCATCCCAAGCATCTGTTAGAAAATGGAGTAAGGGTCTCATTCCCAATTATTCCCTTTGTGATTCCTTTTTAATGTATGCAAATGTTTCTCTCTTTTTACAATACTATCTCCTTATTTATTCAACAACTCTCTCTTATTGAATATTCTCGAGTGGAGAAAAACAAAATTTTACCTTTTGTTGTACTTCCACGCCGTTCACTTGACTTTGAAATTTTTTAGTACGACTCGGGTCAAATCCAAAATACTTTTTACAAACAAGGAAAAATCGAACGGCGTCCAAGTTGGACAATATTTTTTCCCCTTCAGCTGATCTTGTGAAGGCGGAAGAGAGTAAGAGAAGAAGGGGGAACATAAAGTAAACAATTAGAAAAAGTCGAGTAGTTGAAAAACATAAGGAAAATCTTTTTTCCCCTCTCTTCTCCCATTATTGTACCGAACAGGGTACAATGCTAAGCCGACCTCTTCCTCCTCCGGACTCAAAATCCGGATCAATAAAAATAGTATAAATAATACATGGAGAGAGGGGGAAACAATATTTGGATTATGATACATGTACAGCTGTGCTTCAGTTTGTAATGGACCATTCATAATAATATTTACTGTTTGCAGAACCTGTGTATGTAGAGAGAGAGAGGGAGCAAAACCCGACAGGACAGTCTACAGCCCGAAATACCCGGCCCTCCAGTCATAAGAGCGAGAGGAAATCTCTCTCTATCTATTCTTCATCCTTTTGACTCATCCAATTCACCCAAAAAATCAAATGTACTTCACAATTATCCTTTTTCTCAAAAGAACTCTTCTTTTTGAAATCGAGACTCACAAATGGTCCAATATGGTGTGTGGACGTGTGTGTGGAGTACAAAAATACGAAGGGGTGTTTAATACAAGAGAGAGAAAGAGATGGTCAAAGGGAAAGATTCGAAAGATGAGACGATAGAAGAGGTAAAAGAAAAGAGACTTTGGACGCATCTCGGTGAAGACACACACAGTTTAACAAAAATGCCGACAAACGAAAAAATCAGATCCTTCTCAGCTACTTTACAACTTTTCCAGCACACACAAACTATTCAATTGCTTCGCATCGTGTGTGTGTGTGTGGAAGTGTACAATGGCAGGAGTGGAGAGATACAGATAAATGAGCAACTTTAGATTTTAAACTGATATTACTATTATGTAACAGAGAGAGAGAGGAAAGAGGGATCCCTGACTCAGTCTTCTCATTCAATGAACAAAAGTGGATTTTTTTATGTTGTGGGGTAAAAAATATCTACAGTGCAACTGTCTCATTTTTTTGAACAGATTTTCAAAATTTTGGGGAAGAATTTATTGCTCTCTGTTATTTTTAAAATTTTAATTCTTTAGCTTTTTTATTTCTTATTTTAGTACATTTTGACAGAGTTGGACGCCGTTCAGTTTATTTTTTTTTAATCGTTCATTCTAAGGAAATATAGAAATTTCCTCTTCATGACAATTTACAACTTTTCGGACATAAATAGCAAATGTGCATAATTGCATGAATGCAAATTATTTATTTAAAAAATCCATTCACATTGAGAAGGACTGAATAAGTACCCCGCATATATATACATAGCTGATGAAATAATCATTTGGAGTGACGCACGAGGTCAAATTGGGACATGGGATGATGATGCGGATTTGAATTAAATCTTAATTCCAAAAACCCGGAATATTCCACAAATTGTATGTGTTTAAATTGTCACAACCACAGTGAAGGGCCGGCCCTTCAACCTAAATGGTACTAATTTGGTATGTCTTAAAGCTCAATTTGATAGTTAGGGAATCAGGAAAAGGTTGGACTGATCTCTTTTCTACTGTTATTTTCTTGGTCATAAACATTTTCCCTCTTGGATTTTCCTTCCTCTCTCCATTAACAATCAAACAGTCTCATTGTCATTTGGGTTTAAAATGCAGAGACCAGTAGAATAGAGAAGAGAGACTTTCTTTCGAAGAGAGCTTTGTGGATACACGTGTAAATTGGAGCTAGTTAACTTCAGACCATTTGAATTTAACCATTGCATTGATGCAAGAAATTTTGAGGCTGGATTGGCATTATTAAATACAGTCAGCCTTAATTCGGTTCAATGCTTTCCTTCATTTCTACGACTACCGTTAATTCGTATTAGATTACTAAAATATGTTAAGAATTTGATATTTTTTTAATTATTTAATTAAACTTTGAATGCTTCACTTACAATAATTAGTGCTAGAATTTATTTCGCTTCGACGCCACTTACTGATTTGTGACGCTCATTCGGACAAGATTTAACTAAGGCTAATGCATTCAGTGTAGAAACTGGGATTGGAGTTTTTTTAAAAAAATAGTTTCAAAAAGCAATTTAATCTTGATTTGAAATATTAATAAAGCTCATTGCGGTCAAGTATTTTCTTTATTGACACATTTCTCTTGGAAGAGAAACACATTTCAAATAAAATATATTTGTTGCAATTGAACACCGTTTCCAGATTTATAGTGCGTATCATTGTTCTTTAAATATTAGGTGACTCGTCGGATAATAAATCGTTGCGGACTAGCAAAATTTTGTTTATTTGACACTATCAGATATAATACTTGTCAATTTTTTAAAAGTTGGTCCTTCTGCATCTCTCATTAAAACCCCCTTTCGCCAAGTTCCTGGTGAGATCCATTAAATTACCACCGATGAAAGGACAATAAAAACTTTTCAAATTGTTCAGCATCCCGGGAATCCAAAATCCAGTCTCCCACACACACCCCCATCAAAAGAAACGAGAGAAATTGAATGCACACGAACAACAAAGACTATCACGTGTCCACACACGCACTCACCGAAAAGTCTTTTATGTTAATCAATAGATATTGGAGAGAGAGAGAGAGAAGAGTATCCATTGCAGGTTTTCTCATATTCAGCTGACACATAATAGTCCTTATTAAAATGATAGAGAGTCGTCGTCAGTCTCCTCCCCACTTTTATTGGGGGGAACCACTTCAACTATAATAGAATGGAACACACCACACTTGAGCCTCATCATCATCGCCCATCGCCATGAAAGAGCAGGAGAAAGAAGAGGGGGAACAATGGAGTGCACTGTCAGCTAATCCGGGGTATGAGGCCTTTTTCAACAATAATAATAATAGGATGGTATTGATACTCTATAAATTACCAAGGGATATAAGTGGACGACACATGGTGGGTTGTCTTCACTGTCTGTTTGTCCACACACACTGGCACAAAGAGAGGCCCTTGTTAAGGGGTGTGAAGTTACCCTGGCATGGCATGGTCTCGTGGACGAGTCCAGTGGGCCGTAAATTAAAGTAGCGACTCCACACCAAAACTAAAGAGAGGCTGCGATATTCAAAACAAGTGCCTACACACACTCTCTCTCTCTCGTCAATAAATCATTTCAGGATTAAGAACATTGAATCAATGGCACATGAGAATGACGAGGAAAAGTACCAGACACACACAAACACAGAGGAAAGGACACAGGCACAGGGTGCCTGGAATCAATTCTCCTGGAGTGCTAGCATAAAATAATCAAAATCCCTCTAGCTCTGCTGAATGGATAATCGGATGGCGGAAACTGGATGGAACTGCCAAAACAATGGGAGATTCAGTGATGACATACCGTGTCAGAGGGACTCATCCTTCCGGCCATCCTCCGTGGAAAAAAACACTTTTTAAATGAAGACAAAGAAATATTAATGCATCTTGTCAATTGAAAATTAACAATTTTTACTGAGACACTTGGACACCGATTATTAGTTTCTTGTCGATTTTGGGCTTTGTTATAATAGATGAGTTTCCTGGTTAGGTTTAGGATGTTGAGTTGTATTCGTTTAATTAAATATTTCGTAAATTAATTAATTCTAAATTGTGAAGTGAATTCCACCATCTTTTTTCAAAAAATTAAAATCCCGGAAAGTGGAATTCAGTGTAAAACATTTAGGCTAGTACCAACTACCCATTCAAATTTTACGAGGAGAAACGAACGGCGTCGAACTTGTAAATTTTCCCAACTCTTTTTAGTTCAAAATTTCAACTCTTTATTCATCTCTTGTTGAAAAGGACAAAATACAATAATTTTAAATATATTGATTTCAAAACATAAACAAAAATCCTTGTCTCTCTTTTTTAAAATTCATTGTGCCATAGCAAAATTCCCTCCTCTCTCCACGGACCATTATTCATCATCGCAATTCCCCCTCATTATAGTCCCTTTGCCTGAAAAAATCCGACTTTGCAATGCTCCACTGCCTCTTCTCCCACTTGCACATAAAAAGTGTGAGGGTCTCCTCTCTGTGCCATCATTGACACTCATTTTGTTCTTGTGTTCGTGGGTTTTTTCCCTTTTTAAAATCCTTGGAGTGTGACTTGATTCACACTCGGAGGATCCCCTCACCACACACTACACTACACACACACACTGGCACACACACAAACACACCAGGAACTCTTATTTACATTTTCCGTATGTCCCCTCCTCCGATAATATTATTCATTTCCGTAATTAACATACACACTATTTTCTCCCTTTCCATCCTCCCCACCCTCCCTCCCACCTTCCACTTTCAAAGGGTCCCTTTTTTTATAAAACAAAAATCTCCCTCCAGCCAACCTCATCCCTGCTGTCTGCCGCCGAAGCGCTTGACACCCAAAAGTCCCAACTTTTTTTTATCTCCGTCTACTAATCATAACACATAAACTGCCGTTATCTGAGTTTCATAGCATAACTGCAAAGACCCGGGTAATTAGGAATTGCATTGATAACCACCACAAAGATACAAGCAGAGAGAGAGACACACACAGTTTTAATTTATTCAGGCTCAGCGGGGACTGCATTAATTCCTAGTGCCACATTTCATATAATGTAAGGAAATGAAAATCCATTATTTTTTGATATACATGTATAATATAAGAACTCCCTCCTCTGACTCAACTCCCATGAATATAAATTAATACAAAATATTATAATGTCCACACACTACACACACAACATGAACTCGAGTGGGGCTAGTTGAAAGAGAAGAGAGAGAGAGTTTGTCATGTAAATTATTTGACGAGGAGGAACAAAAACATTTATGATCCTCATACAATTATTAGCCAAGGAATTATAGATGTGTATGTGAACCATATTGTACTCTCTCCCTAATGATTATGGTGATTATGACGTTGACCAAAAACTAAAGTACATTTAGGACTGTGTGTGTGTGTGTGTAATACTGGGATCAGGGCAGTGCAGCTGGAAGAGGGGAAAGTATGAATTGCCATGTATGATGAGCCCAAGAATGGAATTGGAGCTGAGAGAATGTGGAGATGAACCAGAACTATTTTTTTTATGAAAGGAAATAGCGAGACGAACAACCACAAGCTGGAAAGTCTGTTGAGATGCTAATGTCCTTTTTTGTCTGGAGATATGATACATTTGTAATGACGGGAGAACTAATGACGAATTCGGATTTTTTTTTATTTTGGTGTGTGGAACAAAGGCTAATGCACTGAAATGATATTTTTTTGAGTGTGTGACTCAGTCACAATTATATTTAAGTGTATTTAATCGTGAGGTCCATTTTGAACATACAAAATGTATACACAGTCTACTACATTCATAATCTTGGAGTACAGCAAAGTGTGCTGAACGGCGTCAAACTCCAGCATTAAAAATTTAAAAAATCCCATTCCAAAATTTCCTCCGTTTTCCATAATCTGGACCTCATTAATAAACTCGTCTTTTTTAAATATGTAGAAAGTTAAATAAGCATTTCATTTACATGTATTTGCATCAAATCTCCCTTCCTCCTCCTCCTCCTTTTATTATTATAAGTCTCCCTATTTTCAGTATTTTCTTAGCCTCGACGCTCTGATGGCCGTATAATTAATAGCGTATGCCTGTAGGGACTCCCTTTTACATACATTGTGTATTTTACACGGGCCTCCACATCCACTCCAAATATTCCTCCTCCTCCCATCCAAACTCTCTCTTTCTCTCTCTTTCCTTTTATTCAACTTTTACCCCGATCATCTCAGTTTAAACACCGTCTCTCTCTCTCTGTACATTCACTGTGGATCGTCATAGTTTTTGTTTTTATTCGCCCCTGGCCTCCTCCTTCCTTCTCTTCTCCTATTCTGCCCCATTCCGAATAAAATAAATATTGTAGCAATGCGAGTGCATTTCCCCCTCTTCATTTCGTCCAGGACGAGATAGAGAGAGAGAGAGCTAAACTCATTATTCGTGGGTGTTTTTCGGAAAACCAGGAGAGATCATGGATGGTTTGAACTTTATACTTGGGTTTTTGTACAGGGAGGAGGAAAATGAGGTCATCTGAAATTTATGATGTTTCCGAAAACGTTTCCATTTTTAATGGAGCTTGATTAAGCTCATAGCAACAGTCCTCTTTCAGATTTTCTAAAAAAAACCATGACCGAAACACGACAGAATAGAACACTGCAGGAATAGACCATAAGCTTCTCAAACAGATTTGTGCTGTTCAAATTGAAGGGAAATTTACAATGCAGATTATACGAGACGTTTTTGTCCTTTTATTTGAGTTGTTTTTTGTGTGTGTGGGATTTGAATCCGGGCTTCTCTTTTACTCAATTTTTGAATGACCCGAGCGGGTGGGTTTACGCTACTTTTTAATCAATTTTAACGGAAGTTGAAATTAACCTTTTTGGATGTGGCGACCAACGGAGCAAAAAATATGACAATCGGCGTCGAGCTAAAAATCGATTTCCAAAAGTATTCATATGCTCTTTATTTTTTATTATTTGACAGAGCATTTTTAAAAATTGAAATAATTTTTTACTCAAGTCAAAATATATTCCCAAAATAAAAAAAATCCGTACACATGAGTTTCTAAAAAATAACAGTTTCAAAAAAATTAAATAAAATAATACAAAATTAAATTGTCAACTAAGGACAAGAACGAGGACGATTATAATCGTGACGAAAAGGATCAAAATGGCCAGGAACAATAATTCACAGCCAGTACAATTACAATTTCTCAATCCATTGTCTTCATAAAATGAAAAATTCTGGATGAAAACAAAAAATCAAAACTTAATATGAAAATGTTTCATATTATTTTTCTTCAATTTAGAAAATTAACTTACAATACAAAATGCAGTGGCAAGTAAAGTGGCTTTCAAATACGGCGAAGCTATAAAAAATCCGAAAAGTGAAATTACAAAAAAATTTGTGTAGGAAATGTCAATTTTTTTTAAAGAAAAACATCTTACAAGTTTTTGGGAATTCTATACCAAAGGCGATAGGGTCAAAATCCACACCCCCAATTTGGGAGATTCAAAATGGTCGATGCTGGGAGTAGCAACATTTTGCAAATTCACCGGAAGTTTCTCCAGCACTGTAAATCCGTTGTCCAATCTCGTTGAATATATTGTACTGATTTGTGGACTCGATTTCAAGGGCATCTACAAGGGCATTTACAAATGTATAATTAACTTTCAAAATAAATTATAAGGACATTTTGTTTGTTGACCTCCAAAGGTCAGAAGAGATCTTTACAAAATTGTTAAACTTCAACGCCACTTGGTTATATTTCTTCATTTTATTAAAAAACAGTACAAGAAATCGAAAATTTTTTTGCGGATAATGGCAGGCGGCGTTGAAGTTTAACAGTTCTAAAGACATTTTCCTAACTTTCTACTTTGACCTCTGGAGGTCATGGACGTTTAAGAAAGTTTTCTGCCAAGCGTCAGCTCGGAAATTAATTGCAATTAAAAAAATGTAAATTACATGTCGCCGATTCATGAAGTTTTTGAATGTACAGTGATTCAAGACCGACAAATGGTTCAAGTTCCGGCGGGCATCCTTCAATGGTGGCATACCCCATAATCCCTACAAAAATTTCCCATTTCCCATTTAACTTTGAATTTCAATTTTTTATTGAAAAAAATTAAAGTATTCAAAACTAACCGCCAAGTATCTTAGCATTATCCAATCTTGACCGTTCATTTTCCTCTACCAATTTTCTATCCCTCCTCGCCTTTCCCCTACGACTCCGTCGACTCTTCTTTGACCCCACAGAAGTGACACTTTGTAAACTTTGAATACTGATCCTTCCAATTGATTCTGTCGAATATTCCCTCTCTCTTTCTATAATAATTTCTCCCGGTTCTATTCTCGGTTCATCACTTTCCCTCTTCGTCTGTCCTTGCCGTTCACTCATTTTCGGAGGAGGTGGAGCAGTTTCAATTCCATCCGAGTTTTCTTGGGGCTTGAATGGTTTCAACTTGATAATTGGTCGATATTTCCGGGTTGACCTGGGAGCCAATTTGAGACTCCTATCTCTCCCTCTGTCTTCATACAGTCTATCAACAACCTTGTCAATTTCTTGTTGTTTGTTAAGTCGAGCTGCCTTCTTTTCGTCCGCTTTACCTTTGGACTGAATGGTTGTGATTGAACGTAGGGACCGGGTATCATCTTTATCGGTGGACTTATTGTCCTCCATTTTTGTAAAGATCAAGACATTTCAAAATCACAATGTTTTCTTAATACTTTTCATTTTTCGACGGCGCTTGAATTCAAATTTCCTCAACAACAAAACCATCTTCTACTTTCACATTCCGTTTTGAATAATCTTGCCAAGTGATTATTGCAAAAACTTTCACTAATGCAATTTCATTGCAGTAAAATCTGAAACCCAAGGATTCCAAGGATTCAGCTGAAAATTCGAAATATTCCCAAATTAGAAATCCTAACAACCTCGGTCTCCTAGGTAACCCGTCAAAAAAATGTAAATTCGATTGGGAAAGCGATAATGGAGTAAACTGTTGAAATAAACGTAGCTCTTTAGGTGCCATTAAAAAGGTGGAGGGAGAAAGTAGGAATAATGATTTGATAATAGTGAAAGCCCATAAGGATGAAACGTGCCATTCCAAGAAAAGGATTTCATATTTTTTCGAAAAACCGCAGAACGAGGTGAAATTCTCTCTGAGGGCAGAGGCAGATATTGACTAACACAGCTTTTGCGTGTGTGTGGGTGGGTGATATCAGAGAGCTGTTTATAGAGGAAGAGAGAGAGGGAGAAAGAAATCCCGCAGAGTAGCATCACTCCAAAACCCCCACTCCACCATTATCTTTTGATTATGTGTACAGGAGGATGAAATACCCGGGTCCTCCGTCCAATTTATCATTATCATGGTACACTCATTGCCACTGCACTATTGTTACACTGTAAAATACAATGACAGCACAATCATCCCAACTAAAAAGACATTTTACTGCACACACAGAGACACACACGCTTGACACACACACACACAGAATGGGATGAAGGCGGAGGCTCCCGCAACTTCGAATTGCATGTAGTCTTCATGTTGCGAGGGAGTTTATGCGAATTTTGTGACCCCCCTCTCCTCATCTGTTCATCTCTCTATGTGTGTGTGTGTGGTTGTGTGGAGCACGTTTCATCCGAAAATAATATGGGATATTTGTATTTGTACAAAGGACAAAGTTCTGGGGATTAATTAAGGAGGGCAAAGAGGGGGGAAAGCAGAGAAAATCAAAATTGTCCTTTCTATTCCATTATTCCCAGTTTTGTGGTTCGGAGTTTGTGACTCTTGGATATTTTACAAAGAGTTTAAATGCGGTGGATCGTTTTATATTTTTGACTTTTGAACTGAAAGTACAATTATTGTTTTAATTGCAACTGCTCTCTGTCTGTTGAACTTGGACGCCACTCATTTTACAATTTTCGGTTGCAGGGTTAATAAGAAAGGTAGTATAATGGTTTTGTCCATAGTTTTTTTGTTTTCAAATAATCCTACTTTTGTTTCCATTTCTTTTTCAAAACGGCGTCAAGCTGAGGAACAAGAGTAAAAAGAAATAAATTTTATGTGCCGGAAGAAGATGGAATGACAAAATTCCCCAGCGTTGAAATATTGAATAGAGAATTGGGGATAATGGAAACAGTATGGACTACCCAGGAACGTAATGGAGACGTCCCATCATGTACTTTTTGTCTGGAGAGGCGAGAAAAGGGTTGTGTGTGTGAGAGAGAGAGAGAGGAAATGGATAAAGTGCTTATGGAGACTAAAATGTAAAAAAAGAGAAAAGCCAAAACAGCAGGAATTGGATGGATGAATATGACAATGCAATAGAATAATAGAATACAATAAAATTGTAACATGACACGAGACAAACACACACACACACACCCGCTGGAGCTCTCAATCCTTTTTTTTATGTTCCTCGCTCCGCTACAGAGCCATAAGTAACGCATTGAATAAAAAAGAGAGCGTAAAGTCACAACTCGACACACACAATAAAATGACAAAATCTCCCAATGTATTTCCTTCATGGGTTTCCGATTCCTTCGCATAATATTTGACATTTCTATTTCGCACCGTCACAACACAAAGAACGGCGATGATAAGGAGAAGTCCCGTTCCGTGCGTAAACTTTCTCTCTCCGTACACACACACATTCTGCTATTTTGATCAGAAAGCGAGAAAGAGGGTGAACGTAATCTTTTTTTCATGATGTTGTCACACACACTCTCAAAATTTTCATTTTTTCAAAATTTTCATTTTTTCAAAATTTGTAGTTCAAACAGGTTCGAAGGTTATTTACGCGGGGCTGTGAAGATGAAGAAAAAAAATTAATATTACATGAGACGTATCATTCTGCAATTTTCCGAGATATGCCTTTACTTTTTCTCTCCGGGAAATATTTTAGCGGAATTTTTTTTAAAAAAATCCTTGATCAAGGAAATTCTTGACGTATTAGAAGTAATTGTTGCATTGAATCGTTTTTGAAAATTATGTATGTAGAATTTTAGGCACTGAATACAGTGACGTACTTTAAGGCTATCTGGTACCCTTTTTTCTTGTCGAAGGGCCCACATAATACATAATACATTTTGCGATGAGTTTTGACATTGTAGAAGAATGTAGGAGACTTCCGAAGGAGGGTAGTCAAAATTCGACATTTTTTGTGCTCAAAGGATTGATGTAAAGTGTTTGTGTAGTGATGTTTTATTTTTATTATTATTGTGCGAGAACTTTTCCTCCTCCTCTCGCCTTTCCCCTCTGAAGAATGAATACATGAATAAATATCGTATGTAATCATACCATCCACTTTCTCCCCCGTCTTCCTCCTCCTCCTCTTTTTTCTCCCCCCCCCCCCCCCATTTTTATGTAGACGACAAAAATACAGAATAGATAGTCATCTTGACATTTCCTCCCTTTCTCCATCCTCTTTTCTATCCCTCTGCATCTCTCTTTGAAGGATTTTTGTTTTTATTTACCAAGAGGAAAAAAATTGCACTGAATAAGATAAAGTGGGATTTTTTTATTCTTGGCGCCATTCTCGTATATATTTTATTTTTGGAGAGCTGACGGACTGCATCGTACGGAGATATTTCTTTCAAAAGAGATTAGATTTTGAGAAACTAACTAACCACGAATTAGTGAGTTAGTCAAGAGACAGAAGAGAGTGATTAAGAGGAGTATTAAAATGGAGAGTAGAGGACATTAATAAAAATTAAAATGGAAAAGTTTCTCAATTTATTCAAGAGAAACCATGAGAAATGCAGTTTTCTCTCTCTCTCTCTCTCTCTCTCTCTCTGTGTGTGTGTGCTCCTCGTCTCCCTGGTCGAGGAGTGCAATTTCTTTCAAGGACCTTTCTCATACAAACACAGACACAGTCTCCCCAACTCAACAGCTAATTCTTCTTATTAAGAAGGGAGTCAGTGAATCTCCTCCATTCTAACGCACTTTCTCCACTTGTGAATGAGATTTTTCCTTTCATGCGCGGCGGGCCAGGAAGAAACTTGCGGAGAAAAAGAAATCTTCAAGGATTCTCGGCTTTCCTACAAGAATTCCTGCATTTTGGAGTTTTCTTCAAAAGAAGGATATAAAAGGCCATTGGCCTCTCAAAAGACAAAGTTACACAATGCGTCGAGAATATTAGAAACATTTTTTTTGAAAAACACCGGCTGTTGGAGTTTAACGCCAATCAGCCGAAATATCTTTCTCACTTTCGCACAACTTTATTTACAATCCTTTGAAACACTAAATGGCGTTAAAGTATAGGTAACTCTTATTACTTGCAAATATCCTGGAATTACAATTATAAAAATCCAAACGTTTTCTTAACCCACTTAAAAAATTGAGCCGATAAAAAAGAGTTTGACATAAAAATAAAATGTAATCCACACCGGGACAATAAACTGAAAAGTTGTGAAGGTTACACACATATTAGTATAGGGGAAGAGCGAGTCGAGTGTGACTGAGATTGTGAAACTTGAGAAGTGCGTTAAAAAATCCTTTTTTTTCACATCTGACGAGGCAGTACAGTAGGAAAGAACATCTCTTTCTACATTAGATACCAGCTCGAATTCTCAAGTCAGAGGGAAAAAAGGGAAAGAAAAACAAAAGGAGAGAGCGGATAAATGTTGACGAAGCGAGGCTGATGAATTTTTGTTTGTGTGTGACGTTGACAAATCTGATGACGACAGAGTATGCATTGCAGTGCGTGGAGAGGAAAACTTTTTATCCTCAGCGGCAGAAACTCAGCACCATGTCAATCCAGAAAATCGTTGTGTTTTTGTATTCCAGTCTGACGTACACTGCCCATCACACACACGCACTTTATTGTTGACGATGAATTTTTAAGATGATTGCTGTAAACACTTCCTGGACAAAATTGATAAAATTCCGCTTACATCTTCCAAATATAAAAGAACCATCATCCTAAAAACTTCGAATTACAATTTTCCTTGAAGAATAATAATGAATGGCGTTGAGCTCTGACAATAATTTTTGAATTTATTTACCTTCTTTTTCAAGAGCTTTAATTCCCCTAGCGTGAGACTTGATCATCATGAGAGGGCGGATAATGGTAAAAAAATTAATCCAATTTTGATTAAATATTCTGCATTTGATGTTGAGTAATTTCATCCTTCACACACACACACACGAATTCCATTCCTTGACGTACAGGAAAGCGGTAGAGAGGAAGATAGGGGGATGAAACGAGTTGTATAAATTTTATTGTAATTTTTCATTCGTAATTTAACTATCCTCCCAGTTGATTAAAGTCCTTATCATTAGTAAGTGTAATGTAGTCTCTGCTCTCCGCCTGTCATCGCTTTTTCCTCCTTCCTTCACCTTCCATGTGAATCCAGAGAAACACGGCCTCCTTTTCATATGTGTGTGTGTACCAACACACACACGTTTGGGTTTGTCACTTGTAAATCAAAACCAGGCCGTTGTTATCCCATCCAGCGAGAAAGAGAGAGAGAGAGAGCGAGAAAAAAATACTCTGGGGAATAAAGAAGGGCAGGAAAACCTTGAATTATTCAACATTACATAACGATAGTCAAGTCATCACTTGACTATCATCGGAGGAGGAGGAGACTCTGCCGAACTCTGAGCTGAGGATGACAGGCTGAGAAATTTATCATGGCTTCTTATTAAACAGACAGCAGAACGACTGGAGTTGAAGACAGTACAACAGACTTGCACTAATTTTTCCCTTTCTCTCTCTTCCTTGGGAATCTGTGTGTGTGTACGTGTACGAATGTGTTGACATGTCTAAAGGGATCCAAATTCCCAGTCCACATTTTATATGAGGGTGTAATGAGAGAGAGACTTCCACACATTGTGTGTGTGTGTGTGTGTGAAGGAGAGGGAATATTATGGAGATGTGGAGAGAGAGATGAGTGTGTGAAAAATGACGAGGGACTTTGGAACGAATAATCGGGTGTCCTCCCTGCGTGTCTTTGAGAAGAGGGAGAACTAATGAATAATAGGGATGAAACGAGTGCAAAAGGGAAAGACAGGACCAATTAATTTCCTCCGAGTCTCTTCTTCCAAGGAGATGTGAAAAATCGGAGCAGAGTGGAGCGAAGATATCTCATCCCCATTTTTTGGATCCACACACACACGCTTCAAGAGAGAGGGGGAGGGGAAGGGAGGGTTTCAAATCAATATTTTTATTGTGATTTAATTCATATTTGTATTAGAAAAATTGGAGCTCTTTGTTTTTTTTACCTATCGAAATTTTCAGCTCATTTTATTCTGGAATATTTTCCGACAGTCAGAATTTCTTTTTGCTCATTTCCAGTGAAGATGTGTGTGTCTCCTGTGTGTGTGTGCGTGTGTGGGACACACAATGCTGTGTGGTGAAGGATAAATATAGTTTTGGAATTGATTAAACAAAGAATTTTGGAGAGAGAAGAACCACTCAACATTGTTTCCCTGTCTCCCTCGAGTTAAAAAATCACAATTCTCCTGGGGTAAAAGAAGCTGGAAAGACGCTTTTTTTTGGAAATATACAAGTATCTCTCTTCCTTCTGTTTGTATTTCTATGAAGCTTCAGAGAGAGACTGTGGCTGTGTGTGTGTTCTCTCTCTCCAGCTCCCTTTGGACGGAAGTATTCGATTGTTTTTCATCTTTTCCGGCAATTTCGAGTGTCTTTTTTGCCTTTGCCTTGAAACTTAAGATTTCCCATTCCTCAGACCCTGTCTCTCTGAAGCATAGTACTTTGTGTGGTACACATGTATATATATGTGCGCGTGTGTGTTGGAGCCACATTTTGGAACCTTGTGCAGCTGACACACACGCAGAGACAGAGAGAGTGAGAGGAAAGGCAAACAAATTTTATGTAAACAATTGTGATGGTTTTACAGATACATTTAAGAGGAAGTAGAATTTTGTAAGCTATCTATTTCCGGATCCACAATCTGACTCGTTTCACTACGCGGGGAAGCGGAGTGACCACAAACTATCTAAATTTATCTTCTGAATTTTTTTTAAAACGTTAAGTACAAACAATTTGGGTGGTTGTCAAATTATTTCACTTAGAATAAAGGTTTTTTGAGATTTTTGAGACCTAAATAAAAAAAATACTGTAAATTTGGTGGTACCACCGGAAACTACCTTAATTATGGGAACATTTCGGGCAGAAATCTTCCGATCGGCGTCCAAACCCAGCATTCAAAAAAAGGAAAAATTAACATTTTCCCGTCCTTTCCCTCTCAACTTTCTCATTGAAATTCATGTAACAAGTCAAAAAAACTCAACTTTATAAAATGTCTTGTTTCACTTCGACGGTGAAATAACTTTCACTCCGAAAAAAGACCCTTCATACAAAAAGCAACGAAAAACTTAAACCCTTTACACACACACTCTACCTCCCTTTTTTAATATAAAAACCCGGGTTGTACGGAAACAGAGAAAGGTAGAACAAGAGTGGAAAAGGAAGAATTTTTAGTTTTATGAAACCAAGGGCTGTTCTGAATTTGACATAGAAAAATTCAAATTCAAAAAACAAATCGAGTGGAACCCACATTCACTTTCTCTCCTTTTTTGCTGTCTTTTTGAACAGAGACAGAACACGAAGAAGAGAGAGAAGAAAAGTCAGAGGAGGAGGAAACAAGAAAAATTCTGAACAAACAAAGGGAGCGACAGGAAGGGAAGATCAACTTTCGTGGGAAAATGAATGAAAAGATCAACTTTCTCCTCCTCCCCTTCTCCGTGTGTGTGACTAAAAGGGAAGGAAAATGAGGCTGAAGCACTATTGTTTTAAATGTGTCTGTACTGTTCTCCTCCTCCTCCATTCTTGTTCATGTACAAGATGCTTTCTCTCCCCCAACTTTTGGGCCTTCCTCCCTAACTTTGACGCTTGCCACAGGAAGGTTCTCCTTGATTTTCTCCGACCCCTTGACTTGACTCTCTAGCTTATTTCCACTTCCACTTTGCTCTCTCCGACAAACTTTTATTATTTGTCCAGAGTCTACACACTTTCCCCCTCCCCTTCTCTTTTCCTTTCCCCTGGTGTGTGTCTGTGTGTCCTTCCAATGTATCACAGATCCTAATATTTTGTTTCCTCCTCCCCCTTCTTGCCTCATAATCTTCCTTATGCTTCTTCCGATACAATGAGGAGGAAGAGGAGGAGAAGGAAAACTTTCTCTTCTCTCCAGGAGAAAGTATAGAGAGTCCAATTTGGATTAACTGTAATGTTCATGTCCACTCACAAACACAAGTTCCTAAAGAGAGAGATAGAGAGAGTATTTTTTAATATGAGAAGAGCCGGATTTCCATGCCATGATCGTGTCCTCATTTTGATTAGCACTGGGGAGTTCGGAGGAGGAGAAAAAGAGTGTACAGTGGAGAGAGGAGGAAGCCATGGAGGATTGATAGACAGAGGAGATGGAATAATTGGATGGAACGTTCAAAAAGTGAAATTTACGGAAAGTAGAGCAGACGAAAGTGAAAGTGAGGAGAGTCAATTTTGGGGGAAAGGCAGTGCAGGATCAGATTCAGAGAGAGAGAGAGAGAGGGAGAAGTTTGTGGATAATGAGCTAATGAATAAAATAAATTCCTCCTCTTCCCAGCCAACAAGAGTATTGAGGTTACAGGATGAAATTACGTCACCAAAAACTGAGTCTTCCTCATCATTCCACCCACTTAGTCATCCCACCAGACCAGACAGTGGCCCATAACCACAGCAGCAGCAGCTACCAGACACGTTAAATTAAACCCAAGAGAGAGAGAAATTGTGTGTGTGACTCACAGTTTGACTAATTTTTGTTGCAGGAGGGGAAACTTTTTTAAAAATTTGTAGCAAATAAAAACGCTGGGTTTTCATGGACAATAAAATCAATGAGAAAAACATTTCCAAATCAATGAGAAAACTGGAAAATCACACAATCTAAATTAGCGTAACGTCGTAAACTGGCATGATTTTTCTGATCGGCGTTCAAATCACATTGAGCTCCGTTCGTTTCATACAAGACCGAAATTGTCATCATTCAGTCGATCGGCGTCGAACCGCACCAATTCCATAGCTATATTTCGGTGCTACCGTCTAAATTCCGATTCCTTCTCTTCCAACAAAAATTCTTATTTTTTGCTGCAAATCCATTCCCACACTCCCAGCTCTATCCACACCCAGTAGTATCCCACACACACTGTGTACTGCACAGATTGTATGACAGAGACTTTGCTTTGATGAATACAACGATCTCCTCCTGACCCTCCCTTGAAAAAAACTTTTCCACGTTATTACATAACCTAGAGAGAGAAGAGGAGAGAGGATAAGCGATAGAGAAAAAAAGCATCTCAAATTAAATTAAACAATCCATTAAAAATTAATGGTGCAAAAACTCCTTCGAGAATGACTCTATACACAATCTTATCTAGTTAAACCCTCAACCCTACTGTACAAAGAAAACAAAGCGAGGGAGGGAGAGAAAATGTATAAACATGGAAAAATCTCATAAACACGGGAGGAAGAGAATCCTCCTCTCTTCTTTGGAGCGTGGGAGCCCAATTCTGTACTTCATCATAGCTACGTACACCGTATCTGCTTCTGAACCCTCCAGTGATTCAATACTCCCACACATTCCTTTAGAAATCCCATGGAAAAATCCAAAACTTTCTTTACAAGCTCATTTTCCACTAAAATCGAAAGCTAAAATTGCACTGGACTCTCTTAACAAAATTTACGGTACCCTCATATCCAGGGCACACACACTGCATCGCATCTCCAATGTTAACCCACTGCGACTCACCGAAGATTGTGTGTGAGTATCAATTGTCCGACTCTCCCTCTCTCTCAAAAAACTTTTGGGTGTGTGTGCTGGTTTTGATTTTATGACCTTTTTTCCATCATTGATTTCCTGTCGGCCTCTCTTCCTCTCCCTCCAATTCCCCACTGCTCCACAAAAACTCCATCTCAATTGCCCTGATAAAGAACCAAAGAGGAACTTTGAAGATTCTTTCTGTGTGTGTGTGTGTGTAAAACTACCCGCATTCCCATACCATTGACTCCGATTCTTATTGTAAAGCCGTCCCGGATCATCCCTCATCCTTTTTCCGTTGAGAGAGAGATGCATCCTTCCTTTGCGTCCAAAATTTAAATTTCAAAATAATTACTAATGAATCTTTTTCAAAAGTTTTCCTACACGCTAGGAACCTCTCCATCCTCCTCCGCATCCCCTCAGAGCCTCTGACGTTGAAATTGATTTTTCATCCCACTGACACAAACACGAATCCTGTTAACTGTCATGGCCAGGCGATGACTTTTCACTTGATTTAGCCCCGCCAAATGTTTCTCTCCATCCAAAAGAGAAGCAGAGAGTCTCGGAATGATATCTCCTCCCGTGTCCTTGTATCTGTCGAAACTCGTCGGTCTCACAAGATATTTCATATCCTCCTCCTCCCTTCTTTCTCGAAAAGAGAGACACGTTCTTTTTTCCGTTTACTTCCCCTCTGCATTTCCCGTCCTCCCTTCTCTCTCTCTCCATTATTTGTATTCATATACTCACTTTGTATTTTCCCCTGCATTATTTATGCATTTGCATCCCTCGCTCACTCTCTTCGTGTGTGTGTGTGCGGGTGTGTGTGTCTGTTGGGTATGGAGAGAAGACGGCTATTTTTTATGGGAATGAATGAGCATGTTGCAATTTAGATGCTACTCTCTCTCTCTCTTTGTAGGCTATTTGTATTTGGATGGTGAGGATGTTCAAAATAAATACATGCCGTGTCTTCCTCCACACACACACACACACACAGGATGACATGGCAGATGATGATGTGATGGGAGAGGGAAATCTATGGTTCCCTCTTTTTCTCTGTGGATGTGGATGCAGAAAAAAAGAGTTTCACGATCGAGAAAAGCATGTCGACAGCAATTGCAGTGCATTTTTTTTGCCGACGGTGATGCCTGTGTGGAGTTGGAGATTTTCTCTCTCTCTCTTCCTCCTCCGTCTTCCTCCAGCAGCTCGTCTTCATCCTCACAATTTTTGGGACAAGTTAAGTTGACTGAACCGCTCTTAACGTGGAATACAAATTTTTGGAAGCCTTCCTCTCTCCACTTTCTCATCTCATGCATCTCAAGTAGGGTGTCCAATCCGAAGGGTTTTATACACTTTTATAGGGCATATTATGTAGAGAGGATGTTAGGCAGAGAGAGTGAGTGGAAGAAATGATGGAATGAAGGCTATCGTGCAAAATTGAAGGCTATGATTATTCCAGGTTCTTTTTTCTATCTCAAAGAAGACGAGAGGAGGAGGAAGACTATGGCTATTTGTTTCACTACATCCTATTCATTAGGATTTTAATCTTGCACATTTTTCCAGGTAATGAGGTGGATATTTTGGGAAGGGGGGACATGAAGGGAGGGAGGAAATGAGGGTCAACAGAATTTTGAACGCGTGTGCGTGTGTGCGTGTATGGGAGGAGAATTGGAGAGAGGAGGAATTTTTTGATTTAGTAGTGGTCGGGTTTGAAATATGCGAGGGAGATGTGGTGACGAATTTTAGAATATTTTTAGGAGTTATAATTTTGCAAAATTTTTACAAGGAGATTTGTAAAGATAAGTCAATTTTTGTGTATTAATATAATATTCCAAACTGTTCAAGTTCGACGCCACTCATCATTCCAGGCTGCGCCAAGGCAGTAAACCTCCAAACAGGGGTGTCAAAGGTTAGATTTTCTGGTTGTTCTCATTTACTTTTTTAACTTTTTTTGTAATATTTACTAATAATTTTTAATTCAGTTTTTCTCGTTTACGAACAAAATTAACTTGCAATTTGTTTCCACAGCTCGCAATTAAATGAAAAGTGTATGGAAATAAAATTAAAATTTTCAAAAATTTTATTATGAACTGCTCCTCTCAAAACTTCTGATAGTGCAGCCCAAAATTAAGACTGACCCTCATGATCGGCGTCGAACTCTTGCAAAGTAACCGCTCCATTATCATCACGAGCACACACAATAAGAATGTAATCTGAAATTGGATTTCAATCACCTTCTTTACCCATTCTCTGATAAAAATCCCCCTCTCTCAAAATTTTAATCACCCTATAATAATAACCCCACACACAGTACACACACACGGCCGCTCTAACAAGCTGGAGAATTCAATTTCTCCTCCATCACGAAAATCGTCGCGGGATGGGCACGTAAGGAAATGGTCTTGATGGAGGCCTTTCAGTCCCTCAATTTAACAATACAGGAGACTGAGAGATAGTCAGGAGTACAACTCAAATAATTGAGAGGCTAACAAGATGGACGAATGGAATGAAAATTTGAACTCATAAAAAAACTTGTACACACACATTGGACTGGAGATATAATGGGGGTATGGACTACCGTGTGTGTGTGTGTCAAAAGGAAGAAGTCAATTATAATGAAAAAAAGGGGTTTTCCTCCGTTTGAAAACCATCAACATTGAAGGGAGGGAGGGCTGACTGGGCTGCTCTTGGATAATAATTTTTGAATGAGTCAAAGTGACTCAACTGAAAATTACACACACACACACACAACGTAGGGAAGATGTCTTGGAAAAAAAGTGCAGCTCTCTCTCTCTTACATGCGCTGGCTTGATGAGATAAAAAGAGATGATAATGTTAAATCATGAGCAATAAGAGGAGGAGGATTGGACATTGGGTACTCGCAATATTCTTTTCAAAGGTAAAATAAAAAACTCTCCGTTTATCGTTTCGACAATTATATAAATCCATAATGATACACGCTCCGTCCGAAGGCTGACATGAAGTGGGGTTTTTATTGTGTGTGGGTGCAGAAAGGGGTAAAAAATTTTCTTCCGTCAATTGCCTTTTTAAAAAAGGGAAAAATACAATTTAGGATTTTTCAATGGGGAGAAAACTGACAATAAAGACTTTAAGATGAGGTTTTCTTGGAAATGGGGATTTGTATGATGAATTTTATGGGCCTTTCGAGTGTAATTAGCAACGTACTGGAGCTGGCTGTCAATAAATTGAGAAATATTCTAGAAATTCACTTAAGAAGTTGAAAAAATCAAGCTCAGTAGTATCGAAGGACTCGGAAAGGTAATTGTATAATATGGCTTCTACCGTTTGCTCCACATTTGGTAGGAGTGAAGGAATGAGCGGCGTCGAACTGTAACAATAAAAAAGTAATATTTGAGAACGATTTAAACAATTTAAAAAAATTGTAATATCGTTCTGCATTGTTTAAATTAATCATATTTAATTTTTTTCAACTCCTAGAATCCCTAATTAATTTCTTTCATAATTAAATGGCTGCTCTCGTGGCCTCTAACTGTAAGAATCCTACACAAGTTCGCCGCTTCATTACAATGGGTGAAATTAATTAGATCAGTGAATATATATATATATATATATATACACTGGGAATCGGTCATCGATCCTCCTGTCGACCTTGAACCGGAAAAAACTGGAAAGGTGAATCCTTGGATAATTAGACATTCTTTCAATCCCTCCTCATTGCATACAATTATCATCATTTGACTACACAAAGTCTCTCTCTCTCTCATATTCTATTGCATTCCGATTGATAAAGAACAATGTACTGCTCATCCCGGGTTTTTAATTATATTCACTTCCGCCTTTCATCCTCATTGTTCCTTTTCGAGAGAAATCCTAATTATTAATACACACACACGCACACACACAGCCATGTAGAACGGGAACTGAAAAGATTTCATTAATCTCAGTCATGATGAGGAATGAGTTTTTAAAATAGAATCCCGTATCTTTCTCTCTCTCTCTCCTGTGTGTGTGTATAATTTTGATAAGGATTAATTGGAAGTGAATCGGAGGATCCTTCACGATGCACCTGCAGTCCTCTATGCTGCCTTTATGGTAATGGTATCGAGAAGGAAGAGACGGGTAGAAATATTAAGACTGAACAATTTGTTACAACAATGAAACACACACACAGAAAGAGAGAGGATGAGTGTGCCTTTAAATCCACATTTTTTCATCCCCGCATCTCTCCCCTCCATGAGAGTGGATCGTGAAGCTCTGCTCTGCACTGGAGAAATTATTATAATTGGGTCGTAATGGGAAGGTGAACAAATTGTTTTTGGAGGGTCTGTGGTTGTGTGTGTACTTTGTGGGGAGGGTAAATGCATCCTCTTGAGAGATGGCTAGGCTAGGGTACAAGGAAACACACGTACAATTTTATATGGATTTTATTCTCCTCTCAGCATCAAAATGCTTTTTGGAAAAGGGACCTTAATGACTACCTGTGGAGTTATTCTCTGTGTTGAAGCCACAGGGAAGACCATGTCAAGGATCATCAGCGGGATGGAATCAGATTAAAAATGCTAGCAGAAATCCGAATAATTTATGAGAAGGTCAAGGGATTGTTCTCTATATATAAGTTTGAGAGACTGCCTTCAAGCTAAAAAAGGGGAAAATGAGGAGAACACAGTTTGGAATTATGCGAAACTTGGACGCCGAACGCCGTCTTAGATAATCCAAAAGGGAACAATTTTCAATAGTCAAGGTATTTTCCGACATGTTTAAAAAGAACAGTGCAAAATCGTTTCAATGCTAATTATTTTAAAGATGCATATTCCACAATGGGCTATGAAACCTGGGACTTTTATATTTAAACGACATTGTCTTAGTTGAGATTAACTGATGCTTCTCCCAGGCAAGCAGAAAAATTTCAACATTTATAACCTTTCTTGAGAAACGAACAAGAAAGTGACAACTACATTCTCTGGCGACCCCGGTTGTTGGATGAAAGGTTGAACGGCGTCAAAGTCTTCCAATTTCTTAAATTGAACTGAATACTTATTTGTAACCTTAAATAATTCTCAAATAGCTAAAAATAAGTAGAATACAGTATTGGCTCTGAGATCCAGACACTGGGGCATTGTGTTATTTCCCATTTGATTGCATTGGAAAAATGTCGCAGGCATTAGCGTGCCGAACCAAAATCAAATGGAGGTATCACATTACCCCGTGTCTGGATCTCAGA
>WJFB01000765.1:0-47984 GCA_009870185.1 Pygmarrhopalites habei | reverse complement strand
AGGACAAACTAAATTGATTTCAAAAATCTCGTGTAGTTTTAAATACGTGAGACCAGAGTCTCTTTTGTTTCCAATTGTAGATGTTGATTTTATAGCGCTAATTGATGAATCTAAATGTTTTTTCCGAATAAATCCGAAGCTGTTCCAAGTAATTTAATGAGGTAGTTCTCATTTGCATGGAGAAGTGCAACATTTTGTCCGTAGGTCAAAGATGAGTCATAGGTCACAGCGAAGGGGTACATCCGATGAAAAGAACAGCATGTACTTTTGAGATCTCCAATGGATGTAAAATGTTGAATCCACTCTACAAAATAAAAAATTGAATCATATTCAGTACATTTGACATGTATTACTACGAGCATGCATCAATCCTTCCTATATTATTTAGTCACTTGATTTTGAGTATTCAACTTACCAGTCTTGTTACTGTGTTTGGAGTTTGTTGTAAAGTCTCCTTTATATGAAGCTAGCCGACCATGTACAGTAACTGATGTGGATCCAATGTACTTGTAATAGCGATGGTAGAGGCATGTGGAGAAATATAGTACAAAAGTAGAATGACAAGTAAACATTTCTTGTACAAGCAATCTGTATTTTGTATTGGTGAACTGATTGAAAAACTCCAAATACTGTAAATCCAATTGTGTTGGACAAAATTCACAATGTTGATTGGTACATCTTTGATAATGAGACTGTTCTCCCTCCTTGTAAGTCTCCACTTTACTGTTGCTCTTGTTAGAAAATCATCACTGAATTGTGGCTCTTCAATCAATTCTAATTTGAGTGCTAATTGCAAATTAGAAAAATTCTCCGCCTTGCTTTTCTTCTTACAACGGCTACCATTAAAGTGTTGATCTAGTCTTGTTTGTGGTAACGTAAATTTTCCATTTTGGAGTTGTAGAGTTGTTTGACAGGGAACACATCGACCATTTGCTGGTCCAGTCAATAAACCAAAATGTCGATTAACACAAAGTGGATTTTGGAAAGAGTAATGGCTCGGTTCTCGACATTGTTTCAAAAGATTGTGAAATGCAGGGAGCTGAATATCCAAATTTATATCTTCTTGTTTGACCACACTCCTATTTTTAAAAAAGCAAATCACGATTATTGTACATTTGATAATAATTGGCCTACAGGATACACAAAGTAAATATCTTTACAACGTATTGTAGTACCTTTTACTACTAGAGGCCTCATCTGATACATTCTTCCTTTTTGTTCCTTGTGTACAATCTGTTTCAGAACACAAATTTTCATTCAGTACAATAAATTATAAATTGGTATTTACAAGTAACGGTATTATCATGACATCAGGTGTAAAATTGTTTACCTTTACTACTGGTAGCTGGAGGTTTGTCCCTCTCCACTTCCAAAGTCAGCCTGGACAGCTTTTCCTGTAGACTTATGATTTCATATTCGAGATTCTTGACCCTGTCCTCAGACTCCTTGAGACTTACTACAACTCTATCCCGGTCAATCAATGCTAATAATATTCCTCTACTATATTCTTCCTCCTTGTCTTTAATGTAAATTTCTAGTCGTCCAATTTCGTTCTTGTCAGCATCTTGACTTGGACTCAGCTCATCTAACTTAGATTGAAGTGCCCAATTCTCGTTTCCCAAACGAAGTAAATGTCCCTGGAAGTACTCCGATGATTCTTGTTTACTCCTTTTCAACTCCTCATTTCTCACTTTTAATTCACTATTTTGTCTTTTTAATTCTTCATAGTCTTTCAACAATCGGTCCATTGACCCTTGACTACTACTATTATTATTGTGTGACATGGTCACACACACTACTAACGACTATAGTTATCTTAACTTTTTTTCACCAACGTATTTTCGAAAAAAACTGCATCCCACCATACAAAGATGACTGCGATGCTAATTTACTAAAAAAAACTCTTTTCCTCTTCCAGTACACTTAATTTCTGACTTATGCATATTTAGCTGGAAGATTTTCAAGGGAATTCAGAGCAGCCATAATTCGAGGACTACCCTTACCAATCCTTCAAGTTTGACAATTTTTAATTATTCTTGACTTGAGACTAGTAAACACAAACAAAATTTGTAAATATTTATTTGAGAATGTTGTCTGACAAGGTTGCAGAATATTTCACTTTTGATGGGGAAGGGATTCGTTTTGGAAGACATTTTCGACAGGCTGGTTGGTATGCACATATTTTTATGTGGTAATCACCTTAATTAATTTTGTCCATTATATGATATGAAACTGAGCAGGTCACAAATCAAGCAGATTTACTCTCCTTTTTTTCAGGACGGCTTTTGCAATGTGGATTGTGACCAACATCCTATTTTGTATGGTTGTTCGAAACGGAGCTTTATTTTTCATGTTGACTGGAGTCCTTCAGTTGGTTGCAATTGGGATTTGGACATTTCTGAGAAATCCAACAGAATTAAGTATCCCGTTTGAGTCACCCTACAAATTTCCAAACGGGAAGGCTATGGATGAAGTTATACTACAGACAAAATTCGGCTCCACTTACTACACGGGTAATATTCAAGAATGTAAATGATCTAGTAATTAAAACTACTACATGTAAAATTTTAGTCTTGTTTAATGGTGGCTTGTGTGTTGCACTGGGATTGGTCATCCTCATCCTTGACATGTTCATCCCGGACACAATGTGTCAATTTTTTGGGATTGATCCTCTGAGTATTTATGAAGAATATGTACTGAGTAAGTTAATATTCTAAAGATTGTAACAGACTTGTTAAAGTTTAATTGAAATATTTTGTCGCTTAAACTCACTAGCTGCGGCAGAACTGAAGAAAGAACAAGACAGTCAGAGGAAACATGGTGGAGGAGGGTCATCAGGGGGCATAGATAAGATGGAGAAGGGTGGAGTAGATCCACCTGTCTTTGACATTAATGACGAAGAAATGAAGGTTTTTGGAAGTGGACCAGAGTCAGAGGTATCTTGGAATAGAAAATCTCATCCCAACTACATAAACGAAAATTCATTGTAGAATCAATTTTTTTGTTCACAGGATAATGCTACAGTCCACAAACGCAGGCCAAGTTCCAGAATAGGACACCAAATTAAACAGTCATTCAGAAGGAAACCAAACATACTACCTAGAAAACCCCGACCGTTTGTTCCTTCATAAGATTTATCAAAAAAAATTGTAACCAGGATAATAGATAATTCAAAAAAGTCTTATCTGTATCTTTTGACATATTTCAGTGACCATGACGAAACTCAAGGGGTTCGGTATCAGAAACCAAATTCTGTGACTATTCAGGAGGAAAATGAACCTTTACTAAAGAAGCAAACACTCGAAGTCCCACAAATGATTCCAGTCATTCCAGAAGATGAAACTATTCCAATCTATGATAACCTTCCTGAGTTGAGAAAACATAAATGGAAATAATATAGTTAAATCCAAAATAATTATTTACATACTTAGCACAATTTGTTGTCCTATTCCCAAATAAATGAAAGACCATGCTGGTGTTCTTTCTCAGAAAAAGGAACAAAATTTCTTTTTTGTTTACATGGTCTGTCTACTCAGGTATCGTTATGTCCATGTTAAAAGCTGAATTACTGACGAAAATAAAAATTAATCACATTTGTCTAGTAATACGTCATAGACCGATTTTATATCAAATTATTGAGACTCAAAATCATATATAAGGTTAACTGAAGCAGACAAGTAGCAAATAATTTACTTTACCTTATAGAGATTAACAAAAACAATTAATGTTACTAAACTTTTTGTTCCACCTAAATGCTGATGTCGGCAGTTTGAACAGAATCTAGTCAGCAGGTTTGTGCATGGAAGAAATGTATTCCATTTCAGTTTCGTGTACCTGCCAGAAATTAACGAACAATTGAGGTGGATGAAATCAGTAAATAATAATACCTAATATAATCATTTGTACGTGATAACGTGATAATTTTCAGTTCCGTTTACTTACTCGTAAATCCTTGTAGCGACTCTCTGTTTTTCTTAAGGTGGACAAAATCATTTCCATCCCGACTTGAACTTCCTGCATTATCAAAAGTAGAAGATAGACACATACTAAATACCTACTAAATACCAGTGCTAACAAAAGTTAGTGATACTTTCAATAAGAAACAAACTTACAGATGACATACTACGAATATCTTTTAAACTCGATTCTGGAATTTTGAAACCAGGGCTATTTTTGAAAGTTGTTTTCAGATTTTGCAACATACTCAAATTATCTTTTTCTCCTTCAATCTGCAAAAAGTCAATGATATTATAAGATCAGTAAAACTATTAGATGATAGAGACATCTTCAATCTTTTAAAAAGGTAACAAGCTTACAAAACTACGTATATTTTGGGCCATTGCATTGTACTTCAAATTCGCACTATATCTCTCAAAATCAAACTCTTCAACCTAGAAGAAAAAAGATTTATTTATTTAAGTATTTATTAATACTTTCAGTCTAATTCATTATTATTATCAAATGTAAAAATATCAATTTACCAAATTCTCAATGCGACGAGAGGATCGAGGAATCGTTCGAGACTGTGTGGCCGGTATGGAATAATTTACATTTAATGAAGGTTTCTTAAGTTGTCTGGAACTTGTAGGATTTTCATTTGTTTTTGTTCCCGTTTCTGTTATTCTGACGTCTGAGATTTCTTCCATTGAACTATTTACTAATCCAATTACTACTACTAATCTAGTTAATTATGTAGAAAAGGGATTTGGAATAACTAGACTATTACAAATTTAGTTGAGTTTATAATAGTCTAGTTTGATTTTCTCCTTTTTTTATCTTGCCGCTAAACTATGGTGCGGTGAAAGTGAAAAAAATCTTTTCACTGGTTAATAGCCAGTGTCTATAATGAAATGCCATCAATTCCGTACGTCAAAATCATCACAATTTTCTTTCAATCTCGTAATTAAAGACAAAATCATCATCAAATGTGGTCCTACAAAATCAACTTGCAAATTCCTCCATTATTGCTGAACCTGAACGCCACTTAAGAATTAGAAACATTTATCGCAGGGATTTAGCGAAAAAAATCATCATCAAAAACGAGAAGTGGCGTCGAAGCGCAACAATTTTCTAACATTAATTGACTTTATGCAAAAACCCATTTTGACCTCCAGGGTCAACTGAATGAAATGAATGATCAATGCCATTAACTTTGCGTTAACATCCCGTAATGATTATTTGCCACTGACAAATTTAACTGAAAAAGTAAACTCCATTTCTGTCATGAAACTGTATTTTTCTCGTACATAACTGGTTTCAATCAGTAGCGATTGAACTTTGTTGTAACGGTGATGCTGACAAGGTCAAATGAGATCATTTACTGGATATGATTGAAAATATGCCTTGTTGAAGAAAAATAAAGAGAACTTGATGATGTTTGTACAGTTTTTGTTAGAAACAACACAATTTATTTTCTTACTATATTTTTCAATAATAATTTTCATATATATATTCAATAGGTGTTTCTTTTTTGTATATATATATATATATATATTTATGTAATGTAGATATATATTTTCCGTTGTCATCTTCATGTATCCATTCATGGCATTCAAATTATTGTAGAACTGTTAATGCTGTAAAATAATATTTAAGTAAACTATCTGTTGTTTCCGATGTTTCAAACACACACTCCACTGCATTGTTATGTAATGTATATTTTTAATTAAATACATATTTCATAGCTTTCTCCTCTTGTAGAGAGTGAGAGAAACAGTAGTATTTAGTAGTGACTCACAATCTTCCACCTTTTAATCTTTAAAATTGTAAGTAATAATTATATTAGCCAAATAATCCTCCTCATTAAATAGCTGATGATCTGATGACATTACGAATTTTATTTCATAACGTTCCGTAATTCTTTAAGCAGCTCAAGAAAATTCCAAATTTTTGTCTCAATTTATACTTATGAATATAGTCAAATCCCTTGAAGATTTTACTCATCCTTACCTTTTCTCTTTGATTTACTATTTTTAATTTGATGATTCACGCGGTGAGATGAAGAATTTTGTTAGTAAATACTACATATTTTCATAATAAGTTATTTAAGGAAGAGGGGTAATTTTTTTCTCCATTTCCCAAGTTTTTTCTTTTAATTATTTAACGTTACAGTTATGCGATGACGAATTACAAATTATCCGAGAAACGACGCTTAAATACGCATTTGCTTAAAACTAATTTAGTTTACTTATCATTGATTAATAATAACTATGCTTACGTAATCCTACCTGTCCATCCTTATATTCAATTAAATATCTTGTGTTGTACTAACACACATCTCGTACTTTTATCATTTAATTTTTTACCACTCTCCTTGTAAATTTTAGGACGATTTCGAGTCAATCCATTCCATGTCTACCTGGTAGTAAAACTGAAAAGAAACCATCCAACCTTCAAAGTCACAGTTTTTCTGTGTCTAGTAGCTTTTAAAAAAAATTAACAACAATAATTTATTACAAGACATAACAATGATCAAATGGAAAATAATTGCTGCAAAAAAAGGGGAAAAATCCAAAGTTTTTGTGTTAACTTACTCATTGACAATCAGTGATTGTACAGTGATTTTACTTTTACTTTTAAGAAATACGTTAGGTAAAAAGTTTTTACTGGAAACTTGACATATATTTCAAACGATTTCATCCATAAAACACTAAATGTCAGCTTAGAATTGAGACAATTAGGATGTGGAGGACCGAGGAGGACTCAGAGTGTAACAGGTACTTGATCTTTTTGAAGAGGTAAATATTGTATATATTACATTGAAAGAAGTTGATACCTACTAATAAACTAATATATTATTATCTTTAAGATAATATCTTAAACACCATCATCATTCTCAATAATATTCTGTTCCTTATGATTATTTTCCTTTTTCCTTTCATTTTTCTATCATAATTAGCCTGGACAAGCGAAAAGGGGGTCAATTAAGTCCATTAAATATGTTTTTTTCCTTTCCTCCTAGCTGTTTGAATTCCATCAAATTTTCAATATTTTCTTCTGATGAAACACACAACCAACGAAATTTCGATACATTTTATATATATTTTCCCTTTTTCTGTATAGGCATTTTCTTTTTTCAAAGGAGTCACTGAAAAATTCGAAATTCACTACTAACTTATATGATTTGCTCATCTCCGCTGTTTATGTACACTAATTTTAATTGTTATTAAGACAGCCAGCATTTAACATACACACACAAACACACATGGGTTAAGTTCAACTTGTCTCGATTTACTTTATATAATCATATATTTTTACATTTAAGTATAATTAGTGTAACCCCTCAACTCTTAAAATATACTCTCACATTCAAAAAGTGTGTCAAAGTTCAACTTTAATCACTTTTCTTTTCTCCTCAAGATATAATATAAATGTATTTTTAGGTATGTAATATGATTTCTCTCAAATTGTCAAATCAAAGGTAAATCAAAGATCAAAAGAAAAGAAGGTCATGCCATCAAACCACATTTAACTACTAGTGTTGTGATCAGTGTGCCAGTATTTTATTACTTCGTATTAAGTGAAGGGTGTCAAAGGGTCAACAAATGATTCAAATGAGGAACACGCAATTATCAAAAGTAGCAACCAAAAAACAAGAATGATAAATGAAAAAAGTTCAAAATAATGATTCATGCCATTTCGAAGGGGGAAAAATTAATGACAATTAAGAGCCTACTTTACGGACAATTAGTTAAAAAGTGTATTTTGTCATACAAATTGTATTTTGTGATTATCTGGAAATTCTTTATCATTTTTTGAAAAGCTGTTGTAGTTTATGAATTTGCACTAAATTTTACAGGTAAAATGTGTATCATGTTTTTTTAACTGTGTGTGTATTAATTTATGTAAAAAGCCATTATTCTTTTACTATCATGCTCCACAGTTAGTCCACAAACAATCATTAATTTAATCCAGTGATGATCCTTTGTTGTTGATTAGATTTAAATGTTCAAGGGACAAGGGAAGGAGACAAAGGACTCTCGAAAAAAAAACGTTTGTGCCATTTTTTCTTTTTCCACACACAGACTCCAAATTATTATTATTGTATTGTAGGTTGTATATAATTAATTTTTATGATTTAACAACAAGAAACAACAAACAGTAACAACAAAAAAATCATTGTAGTACACATTAACTAATAATTAAAAATCTAAAATTAAAAAAAGAGAAAAAAAAATTGACTTGAAGCCCTCCAATCGCACCTTTTTCTTTTCTTACAATAATTATATTATAATTAAAATGTGGTTTTCCCCAAGTATTATAGTACACACACAGTTCAAATTTACTACAATGTAAATAATATTTTATATTGTAGTACTCTTTTGGGTTTTTATCAAAAAAAATCAAAATGATGAAATGACAATACAATAGTAATATGTAAATGTATGTAACATTACACATGAAAATCATAATTATTCTAATCATAATCACAGACAGATTATATATATATATTATATATTACATATTAATTAGGTACAACTATTTTTTTAAAAAAAATGGCAGTGTAGTCAAAACCTTTTTTCTGCTTGTTTTACCAACCCACACTTTTTATGCCATCATTTTATATACTTATACTTTATATTCTCACTTTCTACTAAATGTGTTCCATGTTTTTCTCTTCCTTCCACCTCAAAACTTTGAACAACACAACAACAACAAATTTTTACAGCATTTTTTTGAAATAGCTACTGCCTTACTACATACTTTAACAGACACTAATTACTTTTTTTTTTACTTTCTCCGCTTTCTCTTTTAATTGGTTCCACACACGACCGTGGTTAATGTTTACTGTTTAAGGTGACACACACACGAGTAAGTAACGACCAAGTAATTTTTTAGCATTTTTCATTTTTTTGTCTTGTATTTTGTAGTATGTAATGTTGTAGTAAGTTTTTGAAGCCATCCAGAAAAAACCAGACAAATCAATTTTTTTGACATCCTTTTCCATTCTTGCACAATCTATTTTCCCATCCAATATTGTATTATCTTTACTTAATATCTATATGCACTGTCTTAATAATAATGTTTGATAGTGATAATATGTTACGTTACCTACAATTTAAATTGTAGGCAAATTTATATTAAGTTGTAACGGATCTTAAGACTAAAATTGCTCTTCATTAATATATTAATATTGTATTTTAAACTTATTTTAGTCCAGAGAGGCAGTACCACATATTTGAGTCAGAGTTTTCAACACTAACATCATCATGAATGAATATTATTATTTAACTAAGATATTTTAATTAATAGTTTACGTTTACAGCCTTACAGGGTAAAATTGAAATTCTTATGTATGTTTTCTTATAATCAGTGAATTTGTTTTCTTTTCATGGTACCTAACTTTAACTATACTTTTGCAGAATCCTCGAGGTTTTACATATTTTAATTACATGAGTCTCCAGTTTCAAATTTTTATTTTATTCTATCCAGTTCCAGTTCAACAAATTTTATTTAACCAGTTAATTCTGTACCCATATTCTACTGAAAAAACAACTGAATCAACTCTTGCAATTTTGCCCGGATTCTTCTCATTTTTTTCAGTGAAAATTTTTCACACAAAAAAAGATGATTCTGAATAATTTTAGTAACATTTCATTCAGTCCTAAACAAACAACACAAATTACACATGAAGTGAACGACGACGACGATGATACATCAGAGTTTGGTTTCTCCCATCTTATTTAACTTGGATATTATTATTAAAATATTTAAGACAAAAAAGCACATGGCGCCCATTCCCCTAAATAATTGTCGAGATATTTAATAATTTTTGTTTCTCATCTCATACTTATACTTCCTCTTTTCAGACTGTGTGTGTATTTTGTGTTAAATGTCTGTGTTTGTTCAGATTGGGTATTTTTAATTAGTACATTTTTTTCTCCCCCTCTCTCTCCCCGTTTTCACCGGGAATTTATTGATATTTAGAAAATGAAATCGTTCAGACTGATGCAATTGGCAGTGATGATGGTAGTTCAAGAGTATAGAGAAGTAGAGAGAGGAGGAGAAGGAGGGTAAAAAAGAGGGGAAGGAGAGAATAATTTTGTGTTCAATTGAGCTGAATCTTGGCAGAAAGATTCTTTAGACCAACGTTTAAGTGGACAACTTTAGGGCGACTGCTTCACTTGACCTCCAGAGGTCAAAATGTGAGCAGATGAATTCACAAGAAAAATGATTAATTTGGACGCCACTTATTTATACTTGTTATTAGTGGCTATTGAACCTAAAAATTTAGCTGGCAAATAGACGAGAACGGCGTCAAAGTCTGACATTCAAATACGAAAATCATAACATAAATGTTAGGCTTCGACGCCGATCACGTTCATTTGGGTGTTGAATTTTTTAATGAAATAGCCACTAATCCTAAATATAAGCAAGTGGCGTCCAAGTCAAACATTGTTCTTGTGGACTCACCTTCTAACACGTTGACCTCTGGAGGTCAAGAGAGGCTTTCTGTTAAGTTTTAGCTCAATCGAACCGAAAGTTATTTTGCCATGTCCTTTCCCCTCATCAAAAATTTATTAAATTTTGTATTTATTAATCCGGACGAATCCTCATTGCAATATTTGAAACTCAGAGATTCTGCTCTCTCTCTTTCTCTGCGTTGTCAAACTTGTATTTTTTGGGAGGAGGAAGAAAGGTCACAATATATATCCACCTGCTTTATTATTATATATCATTTTGATGATTTAACAATGTAAATATATAATGTATTAAGGTTTATATAGCTTCTATAGCTTTTTGTCTTTTCATATTAGGTATTCAATATTACTTATCTAACTTTATTCTGAATCATGTAAGTCTCCATTGTCAATTCATTACCTGCTTTTTTCACAAAAGTTACTTTCAAAAACTTAACATGTCGTACAATTTGTTGGTAAAAATAAATAGTTGCAAAAAAATTAAATTAAAAAAAGATCTCATATTCTGCATTGTTTTTGTTGTTTAAAGGTTTCATCCACAAGCAGTGTGGTTCATTTCTAATCTGCTAAACTAATGGAAATTCTCCTATTTTTATTATAACTACACAATTAATTGGGGTGATAATAGTTAGAGAGAGAATTTCTCAAGAAGTTCAGTTTGCCAATTATTTTCCTACAGAAGAACACAATTAACATAATATTTTGGTTTTATCTCTTTAAAATTTTAATCACAACTGAAAATTAACGTTTTCCTTATTTTCATCTCTTTTTAACGAACACAAAAGTGACAAGAAATAGTATGCATATTTTTTTCCATAAAAAATTAACAATAGATCTACCTTACCTACAGCTATGCATGTTGTTTATGTTACTACAAATGTAAATATTCTTATAACAGTCATAATATTACATTTTACAAATAAATAATAATAATATTCCAGGTAATTTTCACAAATTCTGTTATTCTACACATTTGTGTGTGTGTGTTTTGTATGGGTGTGTGTTGTGTGGGTGTGTGTGTGTGGCAGCAACAGCTGGAAGAAAAGGAAGAATTTGTTCTCTCCGTCGTGACAAAATCCATGTTTTCAGTATTTTGTCAAGTTTTCTTCATTTTTTCACTTCTTTTTTCCTATCATAACAAATTAATTACATGTATGTAATCGTAACATTATGTAATTGACAGGAGTTTTAGATACCTATTGATTCAATGGGAGAGACATGGGATGGACATTCTAACCTAATGTATTGTACTATGAATATGGGTAATAGGTACACAAGATTAGGTATTAATGAATTATAATTAAACAGCCAAGGCAGAAATGGAACGCATAATAGATAGAATACAAAGTCTAACATACAGACAGATAAAATGTGTAAAAATTACTTTAAAAAAAGGAAGAGGAGGACTTTCAAGTACAAGTAATTATGCACTGAATCACTGCTCAAAAACTACACACAAGGAAAAAATGGCATAGAACAAATACACAACGGTATTACCTGACACATTTTTACATTCCATTTTGAAGTTAATGTAATAATTTAGCAATCAAAATTTTTTACAGGTTGTTCTTTTTTTTGAATTCATACATTAATTATTATTAATGATATTACAATATAATGTGTGTGTATATATGTATTTTTATAAGTTGTATTGTAGGCAGGTAGGTAGGTACATCGTGCATTATCCTTTCACCTGATTTCTTTCACAATTTTCCAAGCCACATCATCATCCTTTTTCTTTAGTACACATTAAACATTTTAATTTCACACTCTTCTTCTTTTTGGATAAAAGTTTTAGACATTTCTTGGCTCATCCATATATAATATATATATATATTTTGAAAGCAGCAGTATCCTTAAAAATGTATTTTGATAGTTTTTTTTACATTCCTTCACTGTGTCTCCTTTATATTGTGTATTTAAGATTTTATAACATATTGTCCACGTCAAATAATTAGCTACACACCAAAAAAGTATCATTTCCCCCTTCCATCAATAACCTACCTAATAAATAGTAGACATTTTCTATATTCTTTTTTATTGTATTGTTGTATGCTCTAATTTCCCAAAAAACACGAACATTTTTTTTGTAAAGCCCCCAAGTAATTTTTTTTTGTAATTTTATTTAATCAACAATAATTTAGAATCTACATAAATTTTTCTGGTATATATTTTTATGTATGTAACATATATATGTGTGTGATATATATATATATATATATATATTATTTTCTCAATGTCGTTTTAAACTCAAATTTTTCTTCTTCTCTTTTAACTAGATTTTTTTTACTTTCACTTTCGCTTTCACATTGTTGACTTTCTTTTTTTTTGAACGTGGAAAAAGATTAAAACGAGATATAGTATGTGTGTATATATATATTTTGTCAATATATGTTGTAACAATTAAATAATAGACGATTGCCCTATGTGGCAAAGAGAAAAAAAACAACAAAGATGATTACTTTTTATTTTTCCTTAAGATTTAGCATGTACTATTTTTTTCACATTCCCATTTTTTTTCTTTTTTCCTTATTCCCTCCAGCTTTCCCTTTCACTCACAAAAAAAAACTATTAGCCATACGAATATAAACCATTTACTTACTTTTTGACTGTTTTTTTTCAAAAAAATCTTGAACAATTATTATTTAGTTACTCATATTTAATTGATGATGTTCTTTGTATGTAATTCCCCATTCAAAAAATGTTTCTTCCTCTGGCAAGATCATTCTCAATGATGTTTTAACATTAATTAATTTTTCCCTTTTGTTTCTCTCTCCATAACTTTTGGTTTGTCTTCGTGCGGTTGTAGTTCATGTATCCCCTCTCCCCAATTTTTAAACCTCGTTCACGATTCACAATAAAATTCCCTTAATAACAAATACTATTGTTTTTTCTCTCTCTCTTAAATAACAATAATAATTAAATTTGTTAAAAATTAACGTGCACTTTAATATAACAACATAAATTCTTTCAAAAAAAATTAGCACACATATCTCTCGTCAATATAATATATATCCGCAATGTTTCTTTCTTTCACACACACACGTACAACAATACACAAATGAAAAAAACAATTCTCGTCCCGACAATCTCTCATCATACATTTAATATAACAATAATCATAAAAATTAATGTAAATTTAGTACGTACGTAAAAATTGACTTCATATATATATATATTATATATATTGACCGGGTACACAAATGAAGAAGCGATGGCGGTGTGTGGTCATTCTCAATATACAATTGATTACAATCATTGTTTAGTATTAATTGTATTTTTTAAACCTTGTTGTGAGAACGACGAAAGGACAACAAAAAATCGTAAAATGTATGTATAAGTATATTATGTATCATTATTAATAATATGCATACGAAAACACGATAATAATTTTTTTACTCTTGTAAATCTATCACTAAATTAAAAAAAAATTAATATAATATACATGTGTACAAGTCAATAATATGTATGTTACATATGCACATAAGTTTTCTATCAGTAATAATAATTGTAGATCTGATTAGTTACTTAAAGCAAATAAAAGTTCAAGTAAAGCTATTGTAGCTGACACACAATAATATAATATAAAGGTTCCTCATTGTGTCGACACGGAGTCATTCTATTTAAAGACAAATCAGCCTCTTCTCATCTTCTTCATCATCCCTTAATTATTGTTATATGTATCTGTATTATTTTTGTTTTAAAACTAAATTCTAATGAGTATGGACATAGTACAGCTGACCTACAAAAATTCTGTTGTTAAACTAATGAGTCATAATTTCACAAAGAAAGAAATGTAATAATAGTGCCATAAATTCTCACACAACCGGACTATAGGAGCAAGAGGAGGAGGAGGAAAAATTAAAGGAGAGAGACAGGGAGAGGGATTTTACACCAAAAGTAAATTTGACTCAGGGTCCCTGAGTCAGGGTACAGTCATTATTATTATGAAGATACAACGTACAACAACATAAATTCTGTTAGCAAAAGTTGACAGTGGGCACAAACAAAGAGTGTAATTTGATAATCACTACTTCACATACTTGACAATAAATTCGTTCTGTTGGCAGCTTTTTTTCATGCAAAGACTACACCATCCAATCATTATTGTATAATATTGTATCACGATACACGTTAAAGATTCATCTAATAAAATTCAGTATAATATTTTAAGAACCAGCTTGACACCCATCATGCACCCCACTCAATAATAATGCATTTTCCATAAATCTCTTCTACCTTACCATTCATATACATTATACAGTATGATAGCAGTTACAATTATTTTCATCAGTGGAGCACAGTGGAACACCTAGAATTTAATGTTCTTTCCCAAGGGTTCCTAAACAATCCATATTATCATATTACAGATTTGAACAATCTAGAGTCTAGACAGAAAAAGACTCAAAGTAAATTTGTTCTCCCTTGAATTGGACTGGTTCCATTGGTTAGAAAGTATTTTACAGTCAACAATGATTTTAATGCAAAATAATATTATTATTGATGAGATAACAATCAACTAAACATTTAAACAATACAACGATCTATCATACCCTGAATGCATAAACTGTATCAATAATATTTTTCTTGTTATACTTCTTTTACCATAATTATTATCGTAATCTAATGAAATTGCATAATTTAGTTTCGAACGCTTTCCGTAGTACTAGAACTAGTAGTAATTGTTGTTGTTTTCTCCATTAGTAATATTCTATAAATGGTTAACAATTTTTTTCAGTAATATTGTATTTGTGTATATTTAGTATTTAGGGGTGTATGTGTGTGTGTTTTGATTGGATACTATAAAGCTTCCCTCAAATTCTTGTTTATGATTTAGTTATAAGTAATATATCCTCTGATTCCTGTTCCGTGTGTTCAGTTATTTAAATGTTTTTTTTTCTTTCTGATGAATTTGTTTTGTAGTGTCACACCAAGTTAAAACAAGTCAGGAACATGTAAAATGAAATGAGGAGAGGAGGAAGAGGTTGAGGGGAATGGCAAGATGAAGAATGACTGTTGTATATTATGTTTTTGAATATTTACTTTCTCTCATTACTTAGGTCATGTGTTGATGTCCGGTTTAAAATTTTGATTGATTTACCTATAGTATTCATAAAAAGAAATAAATGAGATTCATATTTCTTTATACTTGAATCAAAATTTTTTAATCATGTATCTTTCATCAAATTAGACTTACTAGAGATGATTATTTTGGCTGATCTTCGGGTACGTCTGTGCTGGAGGATGGCTAAAAATTTTAAAAATCGGTGTTTGAGATTTTAATCTTTCACAGTACACAATTTAGTATTGTACGAGGCTCCCTAAGAGCCTAAAACATGTACGCAAAATCACAATAATAAGATTATCCGATTTATGTAATTTAAAACAAAAAAAAGTTTTACCTTCCCCTCTTCCTTCATCTTGTCCACGTACTCTGAGAAAATATCTCGAAATCGTGACCAAGACTTTTCAGGAACTAAAAAAATAAATATTTTAAAAGTTTAACATCATGCATTTCATTATATTGTGACATTTTATTTAAAACGACAAATTCATCTACAACTAATACACTAGACATTCACTTACTGGTTATGGCATTCCGGAAATTGGTCTTCACCTACAAAAGTAAAGAAACAAAAAAATCATTTTAAAAATCTTCCTCTGACGAATTGACATTAATTCAAATGATCAAATTAATACTACTCAACTGGAATTACAGTAATAAATTGAATCAACTAATTAGATGACAAACCTGAACTGTGTACACTATAGTAATTAATTGAGACAAAAAAAACTGGTCCTCTCTCTCTCTACTAATATCACAACAAAGATCTCCTCCACCTCATATCACCTTCCTTGGTTTGATGACATTACACCACACGACCACAACTATTTCATTCATTCACGAAAATCCACTCATACACCCAAGTACATACACACACCTTCCCCGTACACACACACACACAACCAGTGCAATGCAATGCCAGTGTTGAGGTGAATGCTATTTTGAGCTAGAAATACAATTATAACCCTCTGACTCATTTAAACTTTAACTTTGTGTACTAACATAATTTCCTCTCTGCATTAAAATTGAACAATAGTTTAATTCCCTTCCTCCCGTCCTACTCATCCACTTATAATCCGTAGATTACACACATGTTTACATTTTCAAGCCATTGACCACACCCCCCTCCTCTCAACTCTATATTTAATTCATGAAACCAATCAATCCCAATTAATCACTTCACTCTCAAACCTCTTCTGTGCAACGCTCTCTCTCTGTAATAATGTGACTGGTATTGGAATTGCTTATCTGAGGATGAGAACAAACCAAGTTTTTGTGCGTGTGTGTTTGTGTATACGCATAATATCACATTCCAATGATTGGACACTATGTACAATACACACACAATTTCATTGCCCTACTCTATACTCTTGATAATCATACGGAAGCCTTTCAATGTGTGTCTCCATTTCCCACCACTACTCCTCCTCCTATAAGAAACTATGTAGTTGGTTAGTGTCTCTCTAACCAACTTTACTTTCCATGCTCCCCCCTCACTCCCCTCCAACACACTAAATAAAACTGTCTCCAGTTCATCCACTATCCTTCACTCCACTGCACCGTACGCACACACAGAATCCTCATGGAACAACAGCCGGCGAGAGCAACAGCAACAACAAACAGCTAACAAGCGCAAATTAAATAGAGGGTCATACATGTGCACTTCTGTACACACACACTACATCCATCTCAATACACATACGCTCTACCTAGAGAGAGAGAGAGTACAGAGCGTTTGACTTGATGTGGTTAAAAATTCCAAACTCTTCTAACGACAAACACACAAATATGTACTCATGTGTGTGTGTACACTGAGTCAAGTAGTGGTGGGGGGCAGGCCAACAAACCAGAGATAGGAATACGCAGAGAGAGTAGATAATATTTCCCAATGAACTACAGTCATCCCTCTCTGACTACACACACACTTCCCAAACGGAGAGAGAGAAGACATGAATGAATGAAGGTATAGCTATCTCCATGCAAGATTACGCATTGAGAAAACATGTGTGTGTTTGTGCGTGTACGCACAAAACGCATCGCGTCCCTCTCTCTCTCTTTCTCCTACTCCTGTCATATTGTTTTACCATACGAATTACTACTCTACTACTCTCTCTCTCTCTCTCCTTACTAATACTGTACAATTACCCTGGATCCACCATTCATCCCATTCAACAAGAACAGCAGAGCAAGGATGTAGAGCCAAAAAACTCAAGTCATCATATAATCATAGGGAAATTTTTTTGTGTGTGGTATGTGTGAGAGAGAGGGAGAAGGAGGAAAAAAATCTACGCAGGTCGTACAGCAGTTCATATAAATAAATTCATACAAAACTATCTCAAATACGTATGGTACAAATATGATGACATCATGGTACTGATACACACACACCAACGAATATTATTATTATCCTCACCTACACACACACACACACACACTTTTTTAAAATCTAATTCAACTACTGCACTTTTAAAATAAATTAATACCAACAACTTATCCTGCATTAGTTGTCTTTTGAAAAAAAATAAAATGAATGAAAGACAGCTATCACATTATCCTAATCCTAATTACAGAGGATTAAAATATGACAAGTTTTGCCTTATAGGCATTTGAATTTCAAAGAGACACACAGAGAGAAAAATAGACTTTGAAGAAATTTGATAACAAGTTGACCCTCATCGACCTGCCCAGCAAAGAAGAGGAACAGGTGTGGTGTGGATATACAAAGATTAATCATACAGAGGAAAATTGAGATAAAGAGGAAAGATATATATATATAGAGAGAGAGAGTTAAATAAATATTGTGTACAGCTAAAGCTAAATATATATGAAACACGTGGCTGGAAAGTTGAATGAATCATGAGAAACCGGAATACACTAGACTGCTAGATTAGGGGTTGACTAAAAAGTCAAATAAAAAAGAGCTTTGTAAAAACTTTACCTCCGAGACTCTCATAAATACACCCCGATTGTTTTGTCCTAAAAAGAGGTGAATAAAGACATAAGTAATTACATTACATGTCAACTCTTGTAGTGTTCAACGACAAATATCTAAGTAATACTTACCTATGTCAAAATAAAATATTTTATTATCGACACGAATATGTCGTCCTTCAGGGAGCTCCTGAAATATTAATTTAAAAAAACCAAAATTAAGTCAAGTCCACTGTTAATGTAACATTAGTTAATGTAACATATTTTCACTAAACAGGAGAAAAATACTTACGCCTCGGAATCCGCCATCGTCCGTTCCGAATTCCTCCAGAAGGTCTGTAATTTTTTTTAGAGAAAAATTAGGAAAATATTGTTATTATTGACAATCTCTTTGCATTTGTTCTCAGTATGTCTACTTGTTTAATAAATTTTAAAATACAAACCTGTCAGTGCATCCCGGAATTCGATCATTCCTTGTGCCGGAATTGCGATTTGACTTCTGGGCCCACCCTATCAATAACAAACAGCAATTATATTTTCAATTAGAAAATCTAAATAAATTTACTTTCATCATCAAATGCATCATTCCGTTGTAGCTATGCATAGCTAAAAACTGGTATAAAAGTTTAAAAAAAATTACCCGTGAAATGGTCTGGGAAACCCTCATGAATCTTCCACGCGTATTTTCCTGTTAAAAATAAGATATTTGATATTTCCTCTGTGTACAAAACAGTTTTCTCCTCATCATCACTATCCATAAAAAACATGGTGTCAAAATAAAAAGACTCACCTTCAAGTCAATGTAGTACCTCCGATTCGTCTTGACCATAACTTCTGATTTAAGTTTACCATCTTCTGGTACATTATCTGGATTCGGAGGACCAAGGTTCGCATAATAGTCGCTGAAGGAGGACAGATGATCACGAAATTCGGCAGCAGTTGACCTAAAAAAAGTCGTACAGAATTTTGTGCATTCAAGTAGATGACCTAATAGTGCGTCGAATACAAGATGACATAATTTTAAATGAACATGAACTAACATTGCCAAATAAATTTGACTCCTTCGTCCATCTGCTCCAATCTCCGCTACTTTTATGAACCTTCCTCTAGGATTTTCTTTTACATCCAGGTAAAATCTTTTTGACTGAATCTACATCAAGAGTCAAACAAGTAAATGAAGTCAATTTTCCATTCATCCGTAAACCATCTGGTAGTTCATCTTTTATTTTGGCCCATTCAAAAAATACCTGAAGCATTTTGGAGGCCAGCTCCTGCTCCTCTCCTGAAAAGAATGAAAGGCGAAAAATTGAAAACAAACCTTACTTATTGGAAACAATTATGGGAATACGTGTAAGTAGTGTGTATGTTGGCTCTCAAAACTTGTCCCATCTCACCTTGACCTGCAATGAAACAAAAAATATTCTTAATTAAAATTCCCATAAAGACATCACTCAACTTAATAACAAATTGTCATCATTTAACTTTTTTGTAAAAAATCAAATCTTCATGTTTAATCAAAGTTTCATGTTCCGATTTAATTTGGTAAGCCAACTGAATGGAATTAGTCATGAGATACAAAAAAAGAAATATTTTTCCATGGGTTAAGAAACAAACCTAGTCCCCAGTTCCAAAGTGCACTTCCATCCCCCTCCCCCTCCCGCCACATCATAAGTGATGTGAACCCGCCGAACGGAAATATATGGGAAAATGAGATGAGAGATGCGAAGAAGAATATTCAACTTCAACCCACATGTAATACAAAAACTTTCAATTCGTCCACAAAATACATCAACCCTGATTCAAAATTGTGCTCATTCAGATGCTCAGTAGGGAAGGATGACAACAACAACAAATAAGAAGAACAGAGAGAAGATGAGGAAACAAATCCAAAAATTTCCAAGGCACAACTCAACACACACACTTTTTCATGGAAATAGTCAACCCATGGCATTTCCTAAATACCCACGACCTCCAAGGTCGTCACAACACAAAGTCATTCTAGAGTGAGAGTGTGTGTCCATCGTCCGTCCACCACACTGATTCTCAACAACAATCAATTCTTCTCTATCTCACACGAATCCTTTCCACTTTCCCAATCCACACACAGTCAAGACACAGATCAACTTATTGCCAACAATTCATTTCACTATTTAATTAGTTTGAGTATCTACTCGTAAAGACACTGGAGATTTTTTTCTACTGATCTGTCTCCCATGTCCATGTATCCACAATTCTTTCCTTTTCGTTTCCTTTTCAAAAATCTTCTCATCATCATTCCCCTCTGTCCATTGAAATTTATCAAATTTTCATATGTAAACACACACAATTTCTTTAACTTCCTTCATTCACTCCCTTACACACAATTAAATTCTCTCCCATACAAGGAAAAAAAGTCAACAATAAATGTATATCGAACAATAAAATTCTTTCTCGTCAACAACTACACTCTTCGTTCATCCCTGAGATCTCTCCATGTTGTTGATATTCCAAAGAGACAGAGACGACGACGACGACGACACAATTCATGGAAGACAAAAGTTAAAACACTTCTCAAGTTTCATCAAGTCTTAAATTTTTCCAATATATTCATTTTATATTAGTAAACTGTCTTTTTGCAACCCTTCTAAAAAAAACCTGACTATTCACCTCTACAAACACATTTGTTTTTCCACCTCCAAAAAGACACTTCACACTCACTACCCTCCCCCCATGATGTTCCTTTATCAACTTTGATAATTATTTAATTCAAAATTCATTCGCGAACTAACAAAAATTATATTGTCAAAATTTTAACACAACACTGAAATCCTTTGCAGATAAAAAATAATGACTGCCACTTCCTTTCCTCAAGTAAAAATCCAAAGCAAATGCAAAAGTTTGAATATTTCTGTCAAAAAAATATTTCTACTGTGATGGGCCTCCTCGTCACATACACACTCGTTCACAGCCTCACATCGAGAGAGAGAAAGAGAGGGAGGCAAAAAAGAGGAGATGGACACAAACGTGCACAAAATGAAGCTCTCACACGAGAATCTCAAACTCTCCTCACAAAGGAATGTTTATGTGTGTGCGTGTGTGTGCGTGTTGGTGTTTGTGTGTGTGGACGCATTATTGTGCGTACAGCTTGTTGTTTTGTTCCTCCTCAACTACTTTAGCAAAGGGGGGAAAGGAAAAGCGGCTCATGTTGTTGTTGAAGTTGACGAAAGACTGGCTCAACTGTACTTGTATCTCTCTTGTTGTGTGTGTGTGTATACAACAACCAGAGAGAGAGAGAGAGACATACACACAGAGAGAGAGAAAGAAAGGCTGAGTGAGGGACTGTGAGAGTGAACTGACATGAGATCGCATCGTTGGTATTCAATTCATTCCAAGCTGCTCATTTTTTGCTGTATTGCTGCCTTTACTTTGCATCCAAGCCTTTGCCTGCCTACAACAAATTCTTGTGTATGAACCATTCTTCCGCGTTGCTTCCTCCTCTCCTAACTCTAAAGCCAAAAACTTTTCTCTCTCTCCTCTTGTTGCATCTTCCTCACTCCCCGGCCACCAAACCAAATCATTTCAACCTCACCAAGAGCAATGGCACAAACTACAAACACACACACACACAACAGTGCGTACGCAATCAACTATTGCACATACACACACACACCAGTTGTGTCTTGTGGTTGATGAGGCTATAGCTCAGCCTTTTTATTATACAAACTCTTCTCTATATACTCTCTCTCAGCACACACACACACTACTAGTTGCAGTTATTCCTTCTCAACTCTTCTTCTACTATCATCTACGCACAATAAGTTTGTTACAGTGCGTATACAGCTCCACACACACATGTGTCTCTACCCTGTATACACACAGATGCTTCACAGTATTTATTTGGACATGTGTAGTTTGCACACACACACACACACACATCCCTTTGAATCCTTTTAAAAATGACGACAATATACAACACACAGTGAGGATTGTACAGTTCTAGCTAGGTAATAATGCGTGTATGAATGTGTGTGTGTTGTGTGAGGGGCTATACATAGTCAATTTTTTGAAAAGTCTTGTCCTGCTCCTCCTCATTTCTCTTGATTCAACAAATTCCATGCCAATGGCAAATTCACTCAGCGGCGGCTCCTCTTCATCCCATCCTTTTTGGCATACACCAAAAGAGAGAGAGAGAGAATATATGTAGATGGTGATAGGGAAATATCTTCCTTCCCACCCAGACTACAAACACACACACATACCGCACATGTTTAAATATCCTATTTATAATGATACACCAAATGGAACTCCTGATTATACTACAATACAATGTAAACTATACAGGAGTCCACACACACACTCACACTCAAACAGAGACAAAAGTCCTCTCTCTTCTTATCATACTACCCAATTTATTTACTTTTTAACATGAAAAAACTGTAATTCCTTATGCGTGTGTGTGTGTGTGCCCGCCGTTCTCTTTACATTTTAAAAATCCTTTTTTATCTCCATGTTCCACAAAAAAAACTATATATGTGATAGAGTGAGTTATCCTATCCTCCTCCAACAGTTCAACTATCTCAAGTATCCTTCATCCTCCTCAAAGAGTCTCTAATACTTGTTTACGATAACAATATTTTTTGAGTCTGTCATTACCATTCCACCTCTGCTCCTTCACTAATCTAGTTGACTTGACACACACACACACACGGACTAACTTTAGTCAGAGCATAGCTCTTCTTCTGTGAGTGAGAAGGGACACGACACACACACGCACACACAATGTTCCTTTTTGATGACTGACATGTGAACCTGGTTAATGAATTGTGTCAATAAGAAGAAAACATGACAAGAAAATTATCTCTCTTTCCTTTACACACACACACACAGTATTGTGTGTGTGTCACCAAAGAATTCATGTCCAAATATTGAGATAAACAAATACAGTGTTAGAATCCATTTCCCAATTATTATTAGATTCTATTCCTCCAGAAATTCATTCACTCTACTCTTTGTTTATGGTGTGTGGGTAAACTTTCAATATTTTATTCTTACAAATTTTTTTCCCTTCATACAATTATAATAATAAATTTTCACATACTTCTTCCTCCTCTAAAATCATTAAACATGAAACACGCACAGCAGGAGGAAGCGGATATAAACAAATAAAATCTCTTTCATTTCCTCCAGCTCCACGCTTTGGATTCCAGAGGCTCCTCTCCTCATAAAAATAAAGAGCGACACACACAAAACAAAAAAAGGAAAGAGGAAAAAAAAGAAGAGTCAAAACAACGCCAACAACAACAAATAAACAAAGTGTAACAAATAAATAAACAAACATTAAATCTCAAGTCTAACCTACAAAAGTCCAACAACCCGAGCCCGAGAGAGAGAGAGAGAGAGAGAGAGAGAGAGAGAGAGAGAATGTGTGTAATGTGTACTGTCAATTAATATCTCACCATCATCTTTTTCCATCCAAAACACACACATTAATCCCTTTAACTTTGTAGTTGTACTGATTTTGAAATCAGACAACAATTCAAAATATTTCTAGAAAAACAAAAAAATAATCCTCCTCTTCCTTCCTTCTCCAAACTGTAATCGTGAATTCCCTACACACTACGCAAGGTATTCTTCAAAATCAAAGAGAAAAAAAAGAAATATGCACAATTCGGACTCAATTCAAATTTCCATGTCAGCCAAAACAAAAAAACTATTTTATTTGTTCGTAGCACCAATGCCAATAGCAATCAACCTCATTCCTGCGTCTCGTCTCATCTTCCACACACACACACTTGTTATTCTTCTTCTCGCTGAATGTATAATATCACTTTGGACAATATTACCTACTGCTCTCTCAGAGAAAGAGTAGATATCATGACACAACAAACATCAAAAAGAAGAGAAACCTATCAAAAATGTGTGTACAACAATAAGAACAACTAACAGAGGAGGAGGTAAGTACATCGACAAAATATTGAATGCATTTTGGCACTGTCAAATTCAAGGTCTTCACACACACACACACACACTTTGTGTACAATGTGTGAGTGACGCTCTCTCTGCCCATCACATTAAATATTAAATAATTGCAATCCTCAGCTATGTGTCAGTTCTAGTTCCTCCTCCTTTTCCACTTATTAGCCATAAAGTCGACGACGTTCTCTTCTCCTCTCCCCTTCAAAGACACACACACTTACATCCTTAACACTTTGGCACAAACAATTCCATGTCCGCCGAAAACTAAGTCAGAACAAGAAAAATAATAATATTATTATAAATTATAATATCCGCTCAAGGGATCCTACATTCCTTCCTACTCACTCACTATTTAATCCCACTTCATCTTAATGTCACGAAATCAGGTGGAAAATTTTCATTCATCCACACCAACAACAACAAATTACTCTCTAAACAATCCCCCCCCCCCTCTCTCTCCAGTGGAGAGTCTCCGCATATCTCAATCTTCACACACACACAACGACAAGAGATACCAAAGACATACCGTCCAAAAATACCTTTTCTCTTTTTTTCTCTCATCTCTACTCTCGTATTTAAAATTTAAATTATTTACTCCACACAATTCCATTCCATTTCACACTTTTCACACACACACACACGGTCTGTATCTCTAGTCAGTCTCGGAAATATTTTTTTAAATTCAAATCAACACATACCACACACTCTGACTCTCTGGCAGACAAAACCACATGTGCCATGTGTAGTGGAGTCATGACTAAATAGGTGAGAAAAGGGTATAGCCAAAATAATAATAATATAGCCAACCACATCCTCAGAGGACAGACAGAGTCACTACATAGATAAATAAATGTGATAAAAAATAAATTAAGGAATCAACATTGAATGAGAGAGCCGAGGAATAACAAGAGAAGGAATCTCATCGGTGGTCAGCAGGAGCTTTGAGCAAAGGATCAGTATATTTGTTCTGTCTTTTAACTGTGTATACGACTCTGAGTAAAGTGTGTGTATTTGCTAGCAAAGTGCGTTGAGCGACCTTGCAGGTCATTAAACCACGTGCCATTGAATCAAGAAATCCAAGCAAATGCAAAAGGCAAATTCAACAGTCGTTCCCTCTCTCCACAGTGCTACACACACACACCACTACCACTGTACGTGTGTGTGTGTCCTTACGCAGGAACAACTCGACAGCTATGCAACAAACAACTTGAACTCATTCTGTTGCATCCTCTACGCATAAATACAACATTCTCTCTCTCTCTCTTTCCCTCCTGCACGCAGCATAATAAATAAATACACGTAAACATGTACACACACACACCAACTTCTCTTTACATGCCAAATAAATACCAAAGGATATACCCCCGGTAGATACATACACGCACAAATATTTTTTCATAATTATATTATACACACTATCTACTTACATCCTTCTCTTCTCACTTATCTATTTATAAGACTCATCTCCACTCTTACACACACCACTCGCACTTCAACTACTACTATCTACTTTTTAAATGACATCCTGAAATACTAATAGCTTAATAATTTCCTTACATACTAGAGCTGAAGGTTTACATGTACAGGGTCCCCTCCAACCATTTTATTCAGAAATTATTCCAATAACAATCCAATCTTTCCCTTCAAAAATTCAATTGTAAACCAATACACGAGAGTTCAGATCAAGAACTCAACCCTTGCTACAAATCAAATGACTAAATAAATATTTACTAAATATCTTTCCAGAAAAATATCCAACTTGGACCACCCTGTACAGTCCTCCTCATTTTATTCCCTTATATCCATTTTTTAAAAACATTTTCCTCACTCACTCAATCTCCCCTCAACAACAAATCTTATGATATTAAAATCCTTTAATCTTTTATGTGTACAGATAACCCCAAGTACACATCAATATAATAATCCCCTAAAAATTTTCGTGTTTGTGCTCAAGTATCTCAAGATAGGAACCACGCACAGAAAATGTAAAAATACCATAAAAACGAGAAAAATAACGCAGAAACTGACGAAGCCTGATTTTCAATTTAATGTCAATTAACCGACATAATTGCAATTAAATGGCTTGCTACGCCTAAGCGTAGCACGGCTATTTTATGGCCTTGATGAGTAGAATATCTCAAGGCCTATCACATTTTAGGAAAAAAAATTTATTTTTTTTAAAAATATTTCCATAGGGCCTTGGTCACCCTCAGTGAGGTATAGTCCCATCAAGGCCTTGACTAAATAAATCTAAAGATGCAGCATGCAAGGCTCTACACATTTTTCTTGAAGAATACCGCTATATTCAGTGGTATTATGTGTGTGTGTGTTTTTTAGAAAGAAAAAAAAGAAGATTTGAGATGACATCTTCTTCTTTATATAACGAACAGAAAAATGTCCTACACACACGTGCAATGTACACACCTGAAAACTGAAAAATCTTGTGTCAATCTTGCTATTTCCGTCTCTTCTTAAGTGATAACATCAATCGAACCCCTATTGCGGTTAAAAAAGAGAAAGTGTGTGTGTGTCCAAAAACGACAATAGAAAAATACTCGCAAAAGCAGTTGGCCTTTGTAGCACTGAATAGAATGAAAAACTGATACTCCTGTCAGGGGTCCCCTGATATCTTCTTTCTTATTTAACTAACAGAGCATAACAGAAAAAAGTCCTACACACAGGAAATGTATTCACCCGAAAACCGAAAAACATCATGACAGTTCAGGTTTTTTTAATGACAAACGTTAATCGTAATTACATGAATTAAATTATGAATTACGTGAATTAAATTTCTACTCATCGTTAGGAAAACCCCTACTGTGGGTAAAAGAGTGTGTGTGTGTGTGTGGGCAAAAATGAAAAAAGGAAATGGCGTGTTTAGGAAGAATTTTTCTTCTCCATTTACTGTAATGGGAGAAAGTGTTTAGGGAGAATTTTTCTCCTCCATTTACTGGAATGGGTAAAGTTTGACGGAGATTTTTCGTCTATGGAAAATTTTCCACCCACGACAGGAGAGATGGATTAAAATGTGTGAGAATCTCTGCAGAGCTCTACACAGCAAAAATGCTGTGGACATTTTGAAGCCACCCACTTACTCTTTAATTGCAATTAACAATGAAACTAATTGTCTTTCTCACCTTCATTCTGCAAGCAATAACACGTTAGCAAAGCGTTAATAATAATAACCCCTCTTATGCAAGCATGAACTTTATTGAAATATTGAAGCCCAATAAAATTTTCTTAAATCCAGGAGGTTAGAACCGAAAAGTTGTATTGCCACGTGGCCCCTGAGTAGGTAAGCTGGCACTGCGCTTCTATACACACACACACACACGGACACACTGGCAACACGACCTTTTAGTTCTAACCTGAATCGGGTCATAGATTCGGGTCAAAGAAACCGAAATGGGTATGCAGAATATAACTATTTTGATTTTTGTGTGTGAAGTTAACACACATTCTGTCGTCATTTTACTTTCTCCACTTATGATATTGTAATTTATAAGTCACGGGTATGAACGAAACACGGATATCAGAAAATTTTAAAATGAGAAATGTTTGGCCAGATCATGCTAAATAAATGAGCTTTTTATATTTCATAATTTAAAACTTATGCTAGCACAAATACAGATGTCTGTATGAACATTTCGATCACATGAGATCGCGTCTCACCCCCGTTTTTTGGAACGGGCAATTATCTAGTCCGATATATTCAACATGAATCTTGACTATTGTCAGTCAGTATTTCTACCACAGTACACACAGATATATATAGCTGATCATGGTTTAAAAAACTACATGTTTTTATAATATAACTGCTCTTTCCATTCATCACAAGAAATTATTTGTGTATAATAAATACAACAAGTACTTATGCACATCAACCTATCTTTTTTTATCTCAACAAAAAAAACTATGGAAGAGTCTCTTTACAAGCAAGACGATTCCTCCAACTCCCTTGATATTTTATTTTTTTAGTCTCCCTCTCTTTCCCTCTCCTTTACTACTTTACTATTACTATCAAAGTGCGTAAAGGAAACGGCGTAGAGAGAAAGAGACTACTAACTTTGAGCGCCTCCACCTTATGAATGGCGAAGAGAGAGAGAGGCATAAGTACCTACCACATAGTTTTTATATTTTTTCATTTCCTTCCTCCTCTCTCGAGCTCTCCTCACAATTCTTCAACACAAAACACCGATTTAACCATCATCATTTTTTTACACTACTCCACTCTATCTAAAGTAAAGTAACCAATGCAAAGGGTGGTGACAACAAGCCATGTAAAATTACATTAAGGTACCTACATTATTTACTTAATTTGCCCAATGAATTCCCCTCTTTCCCTCCGTCCCTATGATTATTTTCTAGGAAAAAAATAATATTTTTTTTAAAAAGAAAGTTACAATATCCCTATTAGTATAATTAGATGATTGTCCATTGACAAAAATTATGATATGAATGTACAATTTTTTTTCACCACACACAATCCTTTCGTTCCTCGAAACAAATTATTATTTTGACTAATATGCAATGATGATTCCAAGAAAAAATTGTAAAAAAGGTAAAAGATTCAGGACAAAGGTACTACATAAACATTATAATATATTCAATGGGCTCCAATGGAAAACAAGGCATTCCACACCAACTCGCTCCTACATTTTGGAAGGAAGAGAAGAGGGATAAAAAAACATGACCAGAGAGACAGGCAGAGAGAGAGAGAAGGATGGAAAGAAGAAAGAGCAGAGAGTTCATTCAGAATTTAAACATCAATATCAATGCCATTTTGATTTCAATCATTTCAAATTTTTCACATACGATAAACATAGGTTGAGGAGAGAGGGAAAAAAATTTCTTTATATCTAACTTCTTCACTCTTGAGCATAGTATAGCATAGCATGTGTAGTTCACTTACATGATAATGCAATTCTACCCACCACCACAAAGAAAGAACAACTGAATCAGAGAAAAATAACACAAGAGTCAACCATTTGGAATTTAACTGTGTTGAAAAGCAACATATTTACACAAGACCTACCTGTCCTCACGACATTAACAAGACGACACACATTCAAATATTTTTCTTTCCAAAAAATCATCCTCTCACGTTTTCCCTTAGATATTTATTTTATCCCCAAAAATATGGAGTGACAAACAATTTTTCCCGGATTCCGGAACAACCGGAACATCTCTCATCCATACAGTATATAATACAGTGGACACAGAAGACAATAAAAAAATTATATAGCCAAACCCACATGCACACGCATCATCATCATCATCATCTCTCTCTCATCTGCCTAAATATTCGCTGACTCACAGAAAGCTATTACACAAGAGGACGGATCATTCAGATCATTGAGGAAAAACCTGAGAGACAGAGACATGCACACACGCATTCTTTTCATTCACATTCACACATCCCACAACACTGAGTCAACGACAATAACAACTTGAGTCTACGCAGCAACAACATCCTTACAATTACCTGACACACACAACTATGTACACAGTGTACGTACATGTGTATATATGTGAATTCCTGTTGACCATAAAGTTATACCATGTGTACTACATACATACTCATTCACCATCCTATTATTTGTCAGTTGTCAGCTCACCATTCTTTCACTTCATTTCCCTTCAAAAATAATCTGAATGAAATCTGAATTTGCATCCTAAATCCCCTCGCCTCAATAATTCAAAAATTACAGAAATACAATTTAATATTTATTTGATATAGTACATCAAACAAACATTCCGTGAATCTAAAAAATGTCGCAATATGATTACCTGTACTGTCCTCCCCACACATACAACACAACAAAGACTGTGGAATTTAGTCAATCGTCATAAATCATGATAGAGAGTTCAAACTGAATTAAAGGCATCAAAATGCCCTTGTCATTTTACCATTACATCCAAAAAATCCAAGAGACAGACACAAACTTGAATAATTTCTTGTTGAAGGGGAAAAATGCGTGGATGTGGATATTATATGATAGCGAACCATAAAATTCGGTTTAAGATAGTGACATTTGTGCTTCTTCCTATTCATTCCAGCCCCCATTTCTCTTCTCAATGTATCGAAGGAGGAGCAGTAGGAGAAAAAGAGAAGCAAAAAAATTGGGTAATAATTATTATTACAGACCAATAAATAAACAACATGACTGTGCCAACTTGTCTCACCACAATTAGTGCTTATTCCATGTAGCGACTGTACACACACACAATCTTCTAGGATGTAACAGAAGAGCAGAAGAAGAACAGGAACATTGTCTCAACATGTTATACGGAATACCTACACACACACACACACACACACACACACACACACACGAGAGAGAGAGAGAGAGAGAGATGGGCAAGCCACATGATAAATTCTCAAAAGAAAATTTGAACTGAACCGGAATTGAAGGGGAAAGATCGTAAAATTTAAATTAAATTGATAACCAATTGAATTAATAAACAAGATTGGCGGTTGACTTCTTCTTCTCCTCTCTTCATTCCCTTTTTTTACTTTTTTTTGACTATTACAATATCCTCCTGACTACCTTCCTTCTATTTCGTTTATATACCGAGTTGGCAGGAGAATCCATCCTCTCTCACTCACACACACACAAGAGTCAAATTCTTGTTAACTATATGACCCAAAGTCCTCAAAATCTAAATAATATTTAATAAAGATAACAGAAGAAGAAGAAGAGGAGGGACTCTCAAACTCTGAATTGACACATGCCCATTCTCAAGATTCTACTCAGAGATTACAAAATAGAATTTGACTAACGACAACTTCACTAGATTATCCAATATATATACTGTACACACATTTTAACATATCTACAAAATGTTGAAAGGTCTGGCTCATTAAGACGATCATCATGAGAACCATTTTCTTCTCTTTCGCTCCTGACTCTTTCTAAACAACACACACACAATAATTTTTTTCTCATATGTTGACCACAAAACTTTTGAAAAAAAAACTAAAAGTTCTTTACTACATTAATATGTAGATAAAATCCTTCTTCTCGTTTAGCATAGAGAGGGAAAGTAGGAAGAAAAGCGGGAGAAAATCCAATCCAACAATATAATATTGTTGTATATTTTACATACACAGTGGTGAGAAGACACATCAAGCAATCTCTCTCACACAGTGAGTGTAGAGTCTACACACTGTGGGAGAAGGAATTAATGGACAAAAAAAACAAAAAATCAAAAAAAAGAGAGGAGAACAAGAATCAAACATGTAGGCCTTAAGGGTGAAGAAGAGAAAATGCTGGTTGATGGTTGTAGTCCCCCCTTTTGAAATGAAGAGAAGAAAAATCCCTAATCGGGGCTATTAAGTAACGTGTCAATGTTAAGTATGTTATACTCTGGAATAATAATAATAACAATAACCGTATCAATTAAATTATCATAATTACCGTGGTGGAAATAAGAATACATCTCTCTCTATCTCTCGAGTTCACCTCTCTCTCACACACACAGACATAAAATTATACCTCTCCTCCTCCTATCTATCTAACCCACCACCTCCTCATCCTCCTCCCTTGTCAAATTGTTGTAAACGCTAATAAATTCCAAACTTTTTTTTTTGAAAAAAAACTCACAAGTATCACAATCCCCTATGAACATTTCTCATCATCTCTCCCCCCTCCCTTTCCCCATAGTATTTAGTGTGAGGAATCAACCCCAAACAAACAACGACAACATAGTGGAATAGAATACTAAAACGAAAACAACAAAACCTGGTTTATATAATCAAAACAGAAACGAAATAGAGAAAACTTATAAGGCCACCTCTGAAGTCTGAGATTATCATTAAAACTTTTTTTTTTCACAACAACAACAACAGCAAGAAGAAGAAGAGGAAGGAAAATTCAACCTTTGCACAGAAGGACTTATCATTTACACTATTAAAGATGACCATCATAACAATCCCAATCATACTTCCACTCTTCTTACGAAAAATAAACGACCCATTACTCTCTCCTATTCCCAAAATTTTTATTCCTCATCCTTCAAAATCCTCCATTGTAGTCTTTAGTCAGAGACTCATCCTCCGAGTTGAGTCAGTCAAAAAATCATTCGATCAGTCATCAACATAACAGCATGAAGGAAAAAGTGAGAGGAACGAAAACAAATCATGATGGAATCTCTGATTTATATTGGAAAAATATTACTCGTGTTCACATAACCTAAAAGAAGAGAGAGAGAGACACACACACAAGAGGAAGAAAGAGTTGAATAAAACATGGCAATCAAGGGAGGGGTTCGTGTTTATTGGACCTTTAGAGTGAGTGTGTGTGTGCAAAAATCGAAATGAAATAGTTTATTATAAAAACCATAGGAATTTAGAATATATATCGAAATTCTTGTCATTCTACAAGTCACGGTGATTCCTCCTCCCATCATTTCTCCCTACACATTTAATAAACGCTTTCAAAGTCAAGGTAGTCTCTCTCTCTCTACAAAAACCCATCTCTCATCCTCCTCCCCTCCCAACACCACCACACTCCAACACACACACACAGTTGTTGTGTATTACACAGGAACAACGAAACTTCTCCAAACTCAGATAAATAATGCACACACATCACAAAACATCCAACATCTTCAAAACCAAAACTTCTTCTCCCCTCCTCCTCCTCCTCAATCTCTTCCTGATAAAACAAACGAATCAACGAATGATTAGGAAACCAGCAGCACATCCACACACACACAAACGACAGGGCAATAAAAAGAGCAAAGACCAAAACCCCATATTCTAATGTCAGCAAAACAACACACACACGCAAGTGCGTATACCTGTACTCTGTGTACACACACACGGTCCTCCTTTCCCAATGAATGAAGGATCAAATAATATTCAAATCCACACATTCTTCATTCATGTTCTTCATATTGTTCAATGCCTCCAATGGTCCACAGTACAAATGTATGGGTCACCCTTACTTTATTAATCATTCATTCAAAAAATACATTAAAATTTCCACAGAAAAAGCTAAAACATTAATGCTCTTTCTCTCATCCTTCCATTTAAATTTTTTACTTAAAACTTTTCACCGCCACACCAAAAGTACAAGTTGACCGAACAAGAGTATTTAAATCCATACGGAAAAAGGAGGATGTAGCCTTGTAGAAGGTGAGCAGACTGAAAATGCAAGCATGAATGCACGCACTCTCTCTGTCTCTCTCGATGACGCACTTACACATGTCTTACGCATCGTGTCATCATCATCTTGTCTTGCATACATGTACCATCCTTCCCTTCCTATTCCTAGTCAGAGAGAGAGTTGAAGTCTTTATAGGAAATACCTACTTGGGACTCATCATAGCCAAACACCACTCACGCAAATCACACACATCCTTCTTACCTTGTATACTGTCCCTACTACAACTATCCAAAAAAACATCTTCCGTCCGTATCCCTTTAATATAGACGGATAAATAAAAAAGGATGATGAGCCGAACGAAGGAAGAACATGTGGACACACAGTCATCTCGCACATTTTTTAAATACACAACACACACATTCTCTCTCTCGCTCTCTCTGTATTACAATCTCCAATGAATGCCGATGGCTCCGAGTACAATATATTGTACGGAATGTGTTGTGTTTACATGACCTCTTCACTTCTCCATGTCCATATCATTGCTATTATCCTATTTACACATTTCCACGCATCCTAATTCAACCCTCTGTAATCCTTTTCTTCCCCACCACACATTCTTCCTCCCCCTCCTTTTTCACACTAAATTAACTCATATACGATTAAATAAGACTGACATTTGTTGACGAAACTTTGGTAAATACAATTACAATTTTTGCATTACTCTCATGATATGTCTACTGTCTACCTGGATGAAAAAGACCGGAAAATTTTTATCTTTTGACCCTATGCATACCGGTCCAGTCCCCTCTAAATGATGATGATGATGTGACTCAAACTTATGATGAACCAGCAGCACACACAAGAAAATTTTTCTGTTTTTTCCTCCTCTCCATTCCTCTGACTCTTCTCTCTCTCTTTTACATTATCCCCAGTAGGCAAAACATTTCACCCCAGGCAAAAGTACACACACAAACAGAAGAGTACACGCTCTATGCGTTCGCATTCCTTAAACTATATGCCATTGCCAACTTTTCAGTATCCTCCCATCCCCCCATTTCTTTACATCGTACCATTTAGTAAATGACATTTACCCATTTACAAATGGATAGAGTGGAAGAATGAGAAAAGATCCAAGATGGATCCACTACAGCTACAGTCATGCTAAGCAAAAGGAAAACTCAGAGACAGAGAGAGAGAGAAATAAAGAGGATTACGAAAGAATAACAAAGAGGAAACAATTTTACAATAAGGATGGTTCAACACATTAATTTACGTATTAACCTTCCTACCCTCTAACATACATACAACTTGGAAATTATTTGTTTCAATTTGTATCCAAAATGTCTCTTCCTAATCTCTAACAAATAGTCATTTCAAATTGCACCTATTATATCTTGTCATCCTTTGCCCCTTCACTATTTTTATAAAAAACAGTCCAAAGTCTCCCTTCATTCATTTATTCAATTTACGCGTGTGTGTGTAAAGGATCAATTACCCCAAAGTCAACCCGTCAAAATCTACCACACACACACCCAACCCTCTACAAACTCCTCAATTAGAACAACAACAATCCTGGAAAGAAACACATCAACTCAACAACAATAAGAAGGGAAAAGGGTTATTTTTTCATATCAAAAAAAATCTTTTGCGGTCTACTCTTATTTTTATACCATACAGAATAAATACTTGTCATCCAGAAGCCAACAATCAGTCGTCAGACAAACAATCATAAACGAATTACGAGAGAAAGGGAGAGAGAGGAGACCACCACACACAATGTGTGCATTCAATTGTACACCTCTCTCTCTCTCTACAACACATCCAGCCTTTTGTTACATCTCACGCACTATTGTTACGCATTACTCAACTTTCCCTACATTCATCCAGTAGTAGAAATACTCCCATTCAACTGATCTGCGTGTGTGTGTGTGCGTAATAACATAAATTATTTAACCATTTGATGTAAGAAGAGAGACCATCAAAAGTAAAAGAGTTAACTTTCTTTTAAAAAAAATTTCAATTGTCAAATATACACGAAGAAAACTCTTCTTCCCTCCCTTCCACTAAAAATCCACATTTCCTTCCTTCCACTTCTATACTTGAAAACACACAGGTTTCTTCACCCAACCGACACACACACACAGTGTACACTGGTTGAAAACTGCATAAAATTTGGACACTCTTTGAATGTCTTAGAGCTCAACCCCAAGCGCCACACAGTTTCAACGGAGGCAAGTTTGTTCAATGCTCCGATTCCTTCAACTTCCGCAGCTGTCATTAGGCGAATTCTCTCTCTCTCCCTTACAATCCTACATAATAATTAAAATTAAATTAAATTATCCATTATTATTATTGTCACGCAATTACTCCACAATTTCCATACTACCTTACCATCATCATCATTATTAATCAGATTGTACAGACCAAGGACAACGAAAAAATATTAAAATATATACACTAACTACTTTCAACGTTATCCATACTCCACACACACAATTTATTTATAAACAGGTGAGCAAGGGAGACACAGAGATAGAAAATTACGAGTTCGGAGTTGATGACAAATGATAACCAAACTGATCATCATCCTTTGTAATTATTACATTAGATTTAAACTACTGTATATAAAAAAGTTCATTAACACAAAAACATGGACTATTATTAAACAATATATTAAATAGTAAGTTTAATAATAACATACCCACGCACGTACCTTTGTCACTAGAAAAATATTTCCCATTGTAAGTGAGGACCTGCATCTCCCTAATCAGCATAGTCCACTCCACACACTACACACACACTCTCTCTCTATTCTTGTAAACTCTCAATTAAACACAACACACGCACAATGATGATGACAATGTTCAACCCTTTAATATCATATAATAAATTACACTTTACTAAATCCACATTATAGTAATTTTTCAACTTCCAAATTACACTTTTTCCCTATTCTTCACTGTTTTGGGAAACCTGTCATTTGTCTTTTTCAAAATAGTGTGTGCTTATGAGAGAGAGGGGGAAAGAAGACACTGCAGTGTGACAGACGGAGGAGGAGGAGAATCAGTTCATTTTACTCAACAACAACAACAACAATCTCACCAGATCCAATTATCAATTATAATGATGAGACAAAACTTGACTTTGTTAAATTCCTCTCTCTCTCTTATACAAGTTCACAGAGTAAATTGGGTAAATTCGTCTCCCTATCTTTCTCTCTCTCGCTTCAGACAGATTCAAGTTGGGAACCACAGATTTATGATATTTTGATGCGTAAACAAACACACACAACTTTTATTTTCTAAAAAAAAGAATATCTGTACTTTTGTCCAACTCTTCTTCCTTCCAAGTTTTGTGTTTGTGCCTACACACGCTGCACATGGAAAATATGGAAAGAGTGTTTAAGGTTGTGTTGTCTCAACTTGAAATTGTGAATGAATTGGAATTCTCATGGGATCATCAAAGTGTAGCATAATATCTCCCAACACACACACAGCTCCACTCTCCATACATTGCATGTTTGTGTGTGTGTACTATGTGTGTACCAACAAACAATAAGGGAAAATGTACAAAAACAGACAAAAGAAGAAGCAATGGGTAAGTGCACAAGAGTCAAGACGTCAACCACAATTATACGTCCGGCACATTTATAAAATCTTTAAACTCCATCGTTCTACCCCATTATTATATATTAAGTGTGTAAACACATCATCAGGACAATGCACATCCACCATTTATGATTATCATTATTGCTCTTCCCTCGTCCCATCATCATCCTCCTCTTCTATCAAATGCACTATGCAATTTGAGAGCAGCGTAACGCACCTCCTCTCTCCCTCTCTTCTAAACTTTAACAGATTTCATGTAGACACCAGTCAAAATACTCCCATTCCCCTCCCCCCTTCCAAAAAAACTCAAAACAATATGACCAATCTCCCACTGGATTCCCCTGAAAATTTCCCAAACCATGTGAAGGACATGAGTCAATTTGACAAGACTCCTTTTCAATTGTACAGTACACGCACAAATAGGGTGTACACGCTTATGCAATGTTATGTATGCATGTATCATGCGTCAGGAAAACATTAGTTAATTCTACACCTGAACAATAATACACACACACACACACACACACACACACACACACACACACACACCCTCTCTTTTCTCCTGTGTCTTGTAAAGCCGGACGGATGTTCCCTCAATTTACAACAACATAACAATCTGTTCTCTCTCCACAACAAAATCCGATAAGAAAATGAAAAGAGGGGAAAAAGAATTAAATAAACTATGATATCCAGTTCCACACACACACACTCTCACTCACTCACACACACACTAAAAAAGATAAATGATATGAAATATCCTCCATTTCCCACATTTACAATTCATACTCTATCATACACAACAATCCATGGCACTCCTCAGATTATTATCATCATCTTCACCACCATCATTTCATTTCTCCCTTCTGCCCTCCATATCTATCTCACTACTACATGGAGAATGGGTAATATGGAGAGTTGAGAAAAGAGAGTCGGAGCATCCAACACATTAATAATAATAAATATTATATATCTGAAGTCATAAGTAGCTAAATAGTCATGAGTAATGACTCTGTGGACTGTATTACACATCATATCCTCTTTCCTCTATTCAAAAAAATGAGATCCCATTCTCATTCCTTTATGTATGGAATGAGTCAAAATCATCATCATCACGACAGATTGAGAGTGCACCTCATAATCATCCTCATCCCTACTATTCCAACCACATTCCCTCCATACATTCCCATCACACTCACACAAGTGTGTGTGTGTTTTCTTTAGAGAGTGAGTCACACACAAACAAAACGTCAAATGTCCACTCTGTTACATCCTATCTCCTTCCTAGTAAATGAATTTTAATTTTTTCATTAAAAAATCAACTCTGTCGGTAAATATTTCTGACCTGTATGAGATTTAAATTCTTAGAAATTATACTTTACGATTAGAAATGATAAATCAAGAAAAATAAACAAAGCATACCCCATATCCCAGATTGAAAGACATCACCCTGAGCTGGATTGTACTCTTCAACGTCAGGAGAACTGACAACTGGATCCAGGTATGATTCCATGATTCACTTATTTTAAATTATTTTAAAATCACACACTCACACTTTTATTTTTTCAAATAAAATAAAAATAAATAAAAATTGAAGACAGAGATGAGATCAATTTGTGAACTCTTCACATCAACGTGTACGTGTCAAGACCTTTTAGTTCTCAACTTGTCAATTAGTAACTCCAGCACAAAATCAAAGTAATAGTACCAAAACTTTAATCTCTCAATCATTTCACATCTCAGTTTGTCCACAATTATTATCACAATAGGATCTCATCCAATCAATATAAGAGATCATCTTTATATATTAATCCAATTTATAAATGATTTCCTTCTCCCGACACACACAAAAATAATTACACTCAATACATGTAAAACTGTTTGTTGTCCCAACCGGCTATCAACAATCTATGTAACTAGTAGACTGTCCTAATATTTGTATTTAAAAATAGTAAACAAGTGAGGACAATAAATCCCTACACGTAAACTTTTACACACCAATCGCGAGACTCTGAGTTTACTCTCAGCTGGACAGAGAGGAATCCGTAGGATGACTTGGATGGATACACGAGGAGTGAGAGAGGAGCAAAAATGAAATTTGATCATTCATGCTAAAATGTGCTAAAATGATTACGCACTCTCATCCTTAACAACACAGACACAAACACACACACACTCACAGCACAGTAGAGTACAGGAATACATTAGAGGCAGAGGCTACACAATTCCAATAGATACTCTCCTCTCAACATGAGCAAAAAAAAGTACCACCAGAGATAAAAATTCCATGGGAGTCAGAGTCAACAAATCCCATCCTTCCCTCTTTCTAATCTGTCCTACTACACTGTGTGTACAGTATAGTAACTATAGTAGTAGCACTCACTCACAGATGATTGGTATGCTTGGTATTTGCACACTCACTGACCTATTCCTAGAATTCGTATGTAGTCTCCGTCAATGACATGATTTTGACTTCATTCAAAAAAAAACTTTTCCTCCCCCTACAGTCACAGACAGAAAGAGATGAGACCACGAACAACGGGGACAAGACACTCCAGCACACACACACACACAACACCGATCCAATTTCCCATCAACATTTGTAACCAACCATTCAAACTATCTCTCACTGATTTTGATGTTGACTAAGGTAATTTAGTTCAGGTGATTACATGTTATGATTCCCCATCAAAATCCATCCCCACAGCACTCACTCATAATCAGAGATTCTCTCTCTCTTAAAACAAAGAAGACGAGGATGAGGAGGAGGAATTTTCGCCAGGTTCTTCTTCCTTCCGAATCTCATTAACTTTTGTTATTCCTTTTCCTTCCCGTCCCTATGTGTGGCTGTGTGTATCAATTATGACGAATCTCTTCCCAAACACTCACTTTTGACAAACACCGAAGCGAGGAGAGATCCGATGATGCATACACACTCCAATTCTCTCTCTGTACACAATAGATGAACCACAGAGAGATGAGTGAGTGAGATGAACAGCACCTCTCTCTCTTCAAAAAATTATAATGGGAAAATTGTGAATCATACTCCTGGCCTGTATACTGTACTCACCAAAAAATGTCGGTTCTAAACAGAAAACAGAATTCCTCCTGTCTACTGTTAAAGTGCAAGTGTACTCCTTTCCTCTTGTGAAAACCTTAGCATCAGACGCATACACACACACACAAACACACAAAGAGAGAGACGAGTCAGTGAGCTAGTCCCTACATAATGGCACACTTGCACTCACAGCCAGACCCCAGACCCATGAGTAATACATAAAATGAGCAATACAATCCACACACACACATACTTACTCTCTCTCCCCAAACGTGAGTTTTCCTACACTTGATACATTGCATCTCAATGAAAATGTTTAAATATGGTGACACTTCATGTGGTGTACATCCCATCCTACTCTCTCTCTCTCTTGTTGTGTGTGTGTCATGACTTGTCTTCTATGAGTAATCTAATCTTACAGTAAAATGACTTATATCCTTACTCCTACTTCTTCTTCCCCTCTCAACACATTACCCTCTCTCTCGAATAGAGAGGAGACATTAAATAACTGGGTTGTATGCAGCAAATTTTTGCAATCAAAATTTTATCGAGAATCAACAGGTCGACACAGAAATTTTCTTGTCCATCCATCCATCCACATTTCCAAGGTCAATTTCAAATTTTCTTGAGAGTGACCACACAAATCAATGTACATAGAATCCCACCTATGTAGACAATAAAAGGACGTAATTAAGAAAATATGTTGATTTTATTCCCTTCCCTCCCTCCCTCCCAAACACGTCACCTCCTTGGATTCAACATCATTCAGTCATTTTGTTGTACCCCCCAACCAACCCAGAGTCTCCTCTCTGACTGTATCACAAAACTTGTGAGGAATTTTGGTCTGTGTCTACCTCCACAAATATTTTGTTGGTGTGAGTCAACACCCAACTATTTTCATTCATTCTCATCTCTTTCCCATTCTCTAAAGACAACACAAGAACAAAAAGATGGAGAAAAAAACTGGGAAAAATATTTTCCCAGCTTGTTTTCCCAAATTTTTTTCCCTCTCTCTCTCAAACAAATTCCATTATTGCAAACTGTCATGAATACCCAAATCATCTTCTTTTTAATTTTTTTGTCTCAACTCTTTTAACACCTTTTTTCACAAAATGTAAAGTGCCTACACATACCTAACTAAAAATTCATCACAACTACCCCTACACCACATACCAAACCGACACATGACCCATCCTAGTAAATATATTGAGACGTTGATCCTTTTCTTCCGAGAAACCATCACAAGACAATTTTGCAAATTATTTGCACTCAAATAACACATAAATGAACTCCATCATACGGGCATCATCTCAACTCTCAACTTTCATGAATGAAAATAATTTTTCATTCACAAGAAAATGTTCAGTTTTTCTCCCTCTCTCAAATTGTTACTATAGATTACGTGTAATGTGTAATGTATCATTTTCTCACGCACTCAAAATTAAAAAAATGGACAAGTTCACACTCACTCTCTCTCACTCTTCTCTATATTATTTATATAAACATTTTTGCACTCTTTCCCTCTTTCCCAACTTTTCATATACTCCTCCTCCTCTTCTCATATATTTTTCTAATTCTTCAATCCGGTTCAGTTACACTTCATGCAACTCACACACATGTATAATGTGAAATGTCTTGACCATTATTTTTTTAAAAAAATCCAAAATTCGGATTCAAGAACATTGTTTTCCTTACTTCCTGTCTACACGTACACACACACACCATCATCATCATCTGACTCAAAAAAAGTCTCATTGTTGTTGTTGAATGGATGGGGTGAGAGGAGGGAAACTGAAGCCATTACAAACTGGAGTTACAAGCTCTTACGATAAGTTTAAAATGTAACACAATAAACTATATAAAACTTGTATAGTTAGTTTTAGTTACATCATGAATCATGATGATACGATATGACAGCACACGTAACCCCATAATCATTTCGTCTCACTCCTCTCTCTCTCTCCCTGTCTTAACCTTTCCATTCTCTTTCTCTTTCTCTCACATTAACTACCCCTATAGGAGTAGTCTCATGTAGTCAAACATGAACTCATAACACACACACAATGCAGTGGAAAGTGCAAGCCCAAATGGCAATGAGTTGTGCTACAGTGTACAGCATATGCTACAGTGTCCAAAAATATCCTCCAAAATAATATCAGAACGAGAATGACTGTGGGAAAGTCACTCAACAAAAAGGAAATCAAGAGGAAAAGACAAAAAGGAGACAGTCACCCTGTAAACTTTTCTCTTCTTTACACGTCATACACACATCCTCCTATATCGACTACTAAATAAATATAAAAATTGTGTATTTTGTCACATGGTACGTTCACATCTCACATTATGATCATTGTCCTCCCTACATTTTCCATCCTTTGACGATTTATTTAATTTCTTCAGTCCTCATTCAATCTACATAATAATTAACTACACGTGCTTGGACCACGTCAGATTTCTCCAGGAATTCCAGTAACTTGAGATGGTGAGAACGGACTGGATTAGAAATTAGACCATCATCATGTCATGGAAAATCAACTACACTTGTAATATTAACTCACGTCATAGTGGTTCATTAAAAATTATTTATTTTTTCTATTGTATGTCCATTTGACTTGGGCAATATAAATATTCCCTTTGCCCCGTATGTATTATAAAATGGAATGAGAATCCTGTAAAACTTTAACCTAGGAACCCACATTTATGCAAAGAAGGGTACCTCTTTCCCTCTCCTCCCCTACAATTTATTCTCCATCATTACTCTCCTTCCTGAATCAGGAGTCCTGATGAACCAGAGGTCACAACGAAAAGTTTGACGAGTTCAACAAACTCAATACAACGTATCTCCAATCCCTTTCACCATGGATGTCCTTCATTTTGCAATCCCCTGTCGTTCAACTGATGACGGTAACATATTGTAAGCTATACATACAAGCAGAGAGAGAGAGAGAGACAGAAATCCTACCGATATCCACAGCCTTTACATGTAATACAAACCAAGAAGACTTTTGACTCCGTCTTTATTGTGTATAACAAAACAGCTGGACTGGCTAACAATTCTCTTGTGCTCGATTTTCCCATTCACTCAAAAATGTGATGAGGTTGTGTCTGCCCGAATGTCCAAGATATTGATTCCCTATTTACAGTGGTAAAGTACACAATTTCATCCAATAATACACTACTTCACATTGTATGCATAGTACACCCAACACAATTTCGAGTTGAATCACAATCCTAATCAAAAGTAAAGTTGTACTATGGATTGTGTATTGTGAGCTCCTTCCTCTCTCATTTTCCAAGGTGATCAAAAAACATCATTAGGATTTTACGCTGGTTTAACATCTTCATGTCTTCCTCCTCCTCTAGTCTCCCTCAAGTTTCCTATTACTATCAAGTTGTTGGTCTGAAAACTTTTGATTACTATTTATAAAAAAGACAAAGATACATTATTTCCTATTCAACTGGTTTCTTTCCTAATGTTGTTGTTAAACAAAAAAATAATACAATTAGCCAAGTAAATTTCATTCATAAATAGGATTTGACTAGTCCTAGTCTTTTAGATTTAATCCCATTCTGAATGTCTAACATATTTTGACGGTACATAAATCATGAAACTCTTCCATTTTAATTTCTTTTACAGACGAGTCTGACAAGACAACACTGTGAAAATCCACCAAATCGAAAATAAACAAAAAAAATTTCATTATTTGTATCCTAGACAGGAAGGATGAGTAATCAATTTTATTGAAAGACTGTGTGTGTGGTAAAAATAGGAATAGATCGAAAAATGTCCCAAAATAAAACCTTTTAATAATAGATAGATTCAGAACATTTATTAGTCATCACTTCATTGACTACAAAGTTTGTTCACGTAATCAAGTATTCCCTCTTCCTGCCTATAAATATATTTTATTATCATTTTTACAACTAGTCATACTATGATGACACACGACTTTTATTCTCTCCCTCACTGTTTAATGTACACATTATATATATTTTTCAATATTTGTAAATCGTCCACAACAATCATTCTCAGTTCTCACTTATCAAGATTAGTGGGAATTGAGAAAAATTACGGCGAATCCTCAACTAATTTATTTGTACACAATTCATATCATCATCATATTCAAGTGTCATACCATCATTATGAAATCCAGACCCACATGAAATGACTCTCCATCACCGAAACTAACCATATATTCCTATATATACACCATAATATGCGTATACAAAACAAGAGAGAGAGAGAGAGAAGAGAATTTGGAAAGAACCACTTTAGGACAACTACTAATTTTACTGTGCCCAGGAATGATACAGAGAGAGGAGGGAATTAGGAAATACCATGGCACGAGGCATCAGAATAGCCTTGGATCAAGGCTGTTTCCATGCACCCAACCAAAAGGTGGGTGATATTCAACAATCTAGTTCACATCAAGGATTCTAGATAAAAATTCCCTCCCTGATTCCACCCAGTTCCAGGAAATTCTCTCTCGACAAAACCAGGTCCAGTCCTACATACAATATCACTTACAACAATTCACTCTATAACTAGAAAGGTAAACACAAACAATAATAATAAATTAGTTAAATATAAATAAATGTGGATACATACACACACTGATAAGATTACTTCAATACTATATATAAACTCATCACTGCATGTACAGTACAATCATCATCATTTGGCAAACACCAACTCACACTCAACAGATAACCCATTAAAAAACCTAAACTACATACAATGTAGTATTTGTGAACTGACCCACCAGACTATGTGAATTAAATTAAATACACACAAACACCCCAATGCAAGACCAACAGTCTATCCTTTTCCCATATCTGGACATGCTATTTTGATTTTTGAAAGGGTATTCAGTGTTAGTCATGACACGAAAAATTAGACGTGTGTGTGTGCCAGGGTAGAGATAACTCACCAACCGACCAACCACTATCATACACAGAGATTATTCAAGTATTCCGGGTAGAACATCTAAAAGTTGGAACATAACCTAATTTAATAAAATTATGTCAAGAATCAGAATCCGATTAAATGTCCTGGTACATCCATATGGAAAAAACATCAAATACTGTGGAGACTAAAATTCCCCGTACCACTACAAAAAACTGAATCTGGATAACATTATTTAAACAATTTATATAGACTTGCAGCCCGGAATCTAACGCACTCAACATCCACAAATGCGAACTTCATTCGTTACAAATAATTTACTTTACTCTTCATGGATTCCTCTTTGGATAACTCTGCTTGTGTGTGTAGTCTGTAGCTCATCATCAAAATGAATGAAACCTAATGACCAAAATGTGGCTCAACATTCATTTACTTATGTTGGTTATTTTTAATTCAAATTACAATGTGGACAAATTTTCGTACTAACTAACGCTATTTTTAAAATGGCAAGAAACACAAGATGGAAAATGAAAATAATGTCCCATCAAACGGTTCAGTGTTTGAGACATTCTACCAAATTTCAACATTTTAAGCATTAATCATTCATTCAGAAAAAAATAATTCCGTGAGCAAAGCTCCCTGTTCTAAATTAGAAATGTAGACGAGATGAGAAGGACTGTCCGTCCATGTCGTCATTTATTTTCATTTTCTAAATAATAATTAACACGTTACTCCTTTCAAATATATTGGAGGAAACATGACCACCGAAATTTTTTCATCGTCCTCACGTATACTACACATAAAAATTTTAATATTGTAGTACAAAAAGTACAATACCACATGCTTCTCGCTTAGAGTAAAAAATTATATTAAAATATTTCGTCATACTCTCAGAATGATTGATTGTCTTTAGAGCATTGCAAGTATACTACTGAGACTGAGGAAAGGGAAGGGATGTTATGTTATGTAATGTAGAACAAATGACAGTTGTAGTACAAATCTAGTAGAGAAAGCATTCTTTAACCAAAAAAGGATATCAAAAATAATGAACATAATTCATTTCACAAAGTAGTGATCGAATAATGAACCCAAAATAATTTTAATTTTGAACTTGGATGACTTATGCACTCGGAACACATAATCCTATTTGAGTTAGATGAGTCTTTCTAGTAACACTCGTCAAAAAAAATGTGTCCAAAAAGAAACATACGTAAGTTTACAAGCGTCACAAAAAAATCATTATGCTTAAATTTAAATAATTATTGAATAAAAGTTTTATATGAGACACTCAAACACTCTCTTCTCTTAGATAATATTCTTCAAGTTCATACTAATTACAAACTTCCACTTCTCACACAACAAGTTTCTTCATTTTTATGTACATGTACCCTCAATTGTACCCTCAAGTGTCCCTTTAGTCCCTTTAGGGTCAGAAGAATCTAGACGAGCTGTTAACACTTTCATTCCATAACAAACAAAGGTACTCCCACTCCCACATATCTCAAACCAAAAAAAAAATCTCCAGACTAGACTGCAAGGTTTGCCACCCTCAATGTGAGTGTATTTGTCCACACATGTATTAAACCAGCATACATTTGTACAGCAGCAGCAAATCTCAATCTTTCCCTCCTCTCCGCCTCTCCCCCGTAAAAATACCATGTATCTACATATTATTTAATTCGCCATGACTTTCTCTCACAATCTCTTTCTTCTCTTCTCTCTCTCCCTCAAATTAAACTAAACTGAAGACTATTTTAACACACACATACACACACGAGATTTTTGTTCAAACAATGTGTAGATTCTCGGTAGAATCTTGTGTAGAGGCTATACAAAATACAATATTGAAAAAAAAACTTTAAATGAAAATAAACGGTTTGAGCCAGAGGCTACGCTAGAAAAAGTAAAAAGTGCATTGTACCCGTACACACACATACACACACCAACACCGTCGTCTACCACCAATCCATACTTTTTTTGTACAGTCAGTCAGTGTGTAGTGTACTAGAGAAGTAGACAGAGCCAGACAAACTTTGCCAAATGGTAGAGAGAGAGGCTGGGTGTGTGGTGAATTGCTCTTCTCCTGCATGGGATTGCACATTACTCTCCTACTCTTATATAATGGATAAAAAGGGATATATACCTAGTATTCTTATATATTGGACATAGACATAGTAGACTAAATGAGCGAGACGCAAAAATAGTTATGCACTCTCATTTTATTGTTGCATTCAACTATAGTGCAGGCGAGTTGAGGAGCGAGAATTCAGCCTAAGGTTATATTATTCCCTACATTCAATCTTTCTTGCATCCCTCTGCACTTTTTCTCCCATATTACGTGTAGTATATATTATATACTACATTATGTTAATACAAATCAACATCAGCCAATGCTCTGTGTGTGTGTGTGTCTCTGCTAAAAAACCAAAGTAGACAATGAGAAGAAAATTTAGAGAAAAAAAGCGTCTGGTCGTCTTTCTCTCTCCTCCCCTCCTTTTACACTTACTACTAAAAATGGTCGAATACTACTTACTACTATTATACAGTAGATTAAAGGACAAAATACCATTAGAGTGCAATACAATTTTTAATCCCAATTCCAAGTTTCCCGTCTGGCGCATTATTACACAAGAGAGCGAACATGGGTGTGTGTGTGTGGTAAGTCTGTAAAGATAAAAATTCACACATTCGTACCGTCCAAGACCTTACACACACACACGACACACACAGATGATGTTTATGTAGACGTACGTATCGTGTATATTAGAGACGGGATTTTAGTCCCTCCCATCCCCGGAATCCTACCCATCCCAGCCCATCCCGGGACTGGGATGGGATGGGACAGGATTTTTTGGGATGGAATGGGACGGGATACAATTTTGTGGTTTGGGAGCTTTTCATGTCCACAAAATATTTTCCGAAACTAAAAT
>WJFB01000764.1:0-47984 GCA_009870185.1 Pygmarrhopalites habei | reverse complement strand
TTACAATAATAATATTATAATTTCCAGGTTCAAAACGACTCTTGGATGTCATGGATGTGAGGACACAGAAAAACTTGGAATTGACAATGAAACAATGGCAAGAATATTATGATCATCCGGAGCGGGATCGTCTCCTTAATGTAATAAGCTTGGAGTTTTCCCATACAAAACTTGAAAACTACGTCGAGTCACCAACTGTAGTTCGCCAATTAGATTGGGTTGATCGTGTCTGGCCACGTCATTTGAAAAATATGCAAACCGAGTCCACTAATGTACGTACTGCACAAAATTAGAATTTATGTACACTACCATTTAGCCACATTTCGAATTTGAGTTGATTTTGTTGTTGTTTCACAAAACATTTCCTTTCTATCTTCTAGGTCATGGATGAAATGATGTATCCAAAAGTTCAAAAATATTGTCTTATGAGCGTTAAGGGTTGTTACACTGATTTTCATGTAGATTTTGGTAAGAGAAATTATAGTAAAACTTACATTTGATGCTTGACACTTTTTTTAAAACCAACATTTATTCTGTGTATATTCCATTTGTAGGTGGGACGTCAGTCTGGTACCATATTTTGAAAGGAGCCAAGGTGTGTTACAAGTTTTGTTTTTCAAAATATATTCTGCATAATGGGATATACTTAGAGAGATTATACATGGTTGTAAATGTGGAAACATGTTTTGTGAGCTAAAATTTTTATTGGTTATAATTTTCACTCCGCATGTACCTAAGTAGTTGTACGAGAGAAAAAACTGTCCTGTTTTTGTTTATCTTGCATTGTAATTACATGGGACGTATGCATAGGCACGTTACTAGAGACAAAAAGAAGATTGGTGTTTTAACCGTTTTGCATAATAATTAATTTTTAATTATCAATGACAACGCATAAAAAATTGTGTTTGAAGTGTCGAATGAAACGGAGCATACAATCGTACTGACAAAAATCTCTAGCTTGAATACTAATTCGCTCACTCTCATCCAAAGATGATGATGCATATATTAACAGTGTTATTACCACACTCATATACTTGTACATGTATTTAAACTCTTTTTATTTTGTTCATTTTTAGATTTTCTGGCTTATTCCTCCAACGGACAAAAATTTAGATCTTTACCAAGCGTGGGTTTTGTCTGGGAAACAGGCTGATACATTTTTTGCTGATAATGTTGAAGATTGTGGACGAGTTTTACTTCAAGCAGGCGACACGTTTTTCATTCCATCAGGTTAATATGACACACCTTTATATTACCTTTGTATTGTTGAGATGTCAAATACATATGTACTAAATTCTTAATAATTTTTTCTCCTCAGGCTGGATCCATGCTGTGTACACCCCGGCAGATTCACTTGTCTTTGGTGGTAATTTTCTACATAGTTTTGGTATTGACAAACAACTCAAGATTGCAACAGTTGAAGAACAAACTAAAGTAAATCAATAATACACTTATTTTTGTAACACTAATATTCTTAATGTCTATTCTATTGAAAATAGACACTTCAATGTAAGAATGTAATTTTAAAGGATGATTTCTTTGGTATATTCACAGGTACCTCAGAAATTCCGCTACCCATTTTTCACAGAAATGCTTTGGTATACTTTGGAACGATACGTCCATTGTTTACTAGGCCGTACTTACATTCGAATACCAGACGAAGATGAGACAAATAATGGTGAAAATTCAACTCTTGAACCACCGGTACAGAAATTAGTTCCACAGGTAATTTCGTTTTGTTTTCAAATACAGTTGTTTGCTACTACAATATTTATTTATAAAGTGTTCTAACTGTGGAATTGACTTTTTAATTTTAGCAAGTTCATTTGAGCCCGCAAGAACTCTTGGGTTTGAAGGCCATCGTCATGTATTTGCATCAACTTCCCATTGCCAGGAAAAATGTACCAGCACTTATTTATGACCCAGTTGCATTGCTTCGGGAAATTCGTACTATTGTGGAAGAGCACCGCTATGATATTTTGGAAAAAGCTGTTACAGGGCTTCCTATTTTAGTTTGGCCTGGTGAAAGACCCGAGGTGAGAATCGTTGGTTGTCTCAGATATTTTCTAAATGTTTCAAATTATCAATTCGTTACTGTTTAGAATTTAAAATTAATTATTACGTATATAGGATGTTGGAAAAGTTCCAGATAAACGAAAACGTCCTTTTAAAGGTTTGTTGCTATATTATATATTGAATAACGATCTTAGTGTTTCAGCGGATTTCACGAATTTGTAGTTTTAATATACATTATCTTTTTATGACATGTAGCAGCAGTTACTCATAATAAGGAGAGTTGGTGTGATAGTCCAATAACTCCAGAAGAAGAGGCAATGAGAAGGCGAATGCGGTGTGGAGGCTGTCAGTCGTGTTTAACAAAAGAAGATTGTAAATCTTGTTTCAAATGTTTATCTTCTATAAAACCAAAAGACAAATTTGGTACTCTGAGAAGTTGTGTCATGAGAGAATGCTTAATGGTAAGTCAATTACTTTTGCTGTTATGTTTGAAATTCTTCCCTATTCGTGGTTGCGTGAAATTTCATGAGATTTAATTATGTATTTAACTTAAAATTGTGCGTAAAGCCGGTTCTCCCAGCGAATGCTGTTTGTGCAGAATGTGGTATGGATGGATGGGGAGAAACTCCAACGCCTTCAGGTCATCCAGCAAAAACACGTGTAAGGTTTACTTTTTAATATTAGTGGAGATAATATGAATGACTATAAATGAGTATATTCATTAATCATGGAAATAATTACTTTGTCAGGTGTCCCTCTCTAACCTTATGGAATGTATAATATGCTTCCAAATCACACATCCAATATGTTTGGCACAAAAGGTCTTAACCAAGATTGTAGGATTAATCAATGATGATCTTCCAAATAGTTGGGAATGTCCACTATGTATTGAGAAACTTGTTCCTGTACGTTCATCGAAAAAGTCAAAACAACCAGATGACGAAAGGAGAATGTCTACCGATAGTACTAATTCTTTGACTCCAAAACAAAAATCTGTTGACTCAAGTCTTAATACTGGTGGTGGTGACAATAGACAGGAAGACGAGAAAAATGATATTGCCATTAAAGTTGAAAAAGAATCTCAAGATATTAAAATCAAAATACCTGTACCAGAGAATACAAAAAAGCAATTGAGTGACAGAAAGGTAAATTTTGTGCGATTTTCTTGTTTGAAAATTACTTAAGAAAATAAAAATTTCATATTTGTAAACAAAATTTTAAAATTATTATTGTAGATGAGGGAGGATGAAAAAACTGTTCAACAAAAAATGGCATTAGCTGTCAGGAGAAAATCTTTAGAAGAAGGACTTTGTAAATTTGTCAAGAGTAAATCTACTTCCGATCCTTTGAAACTCAAATTGTATACTTCAACAGAGTCTTCTATTAGTGATGTGAAGCGTAGGAATAGTGATGAGGGTATTAAAGGGTCGGATAGTCGGAGTAGTGGTAGTTTGGTTGATAGTGTACCACAAGAAAAAGCAAAAGATTCTGTTACTCCAAAAAAGGAATCTGAAGAAGACACAGCATCCGATGAAGATGAACGAGATGAAAATTCTGCAAAAGTATCGAGTATTAAGTATCCCTTCAGGTAAATACTGTTACAGTTTTGATTTCACAATACAGTTTGGCATGATAATTATATTTTCAAAAAAAATTTTCTTGCAGGACGGAACTGTCTAATAAAATTATGAATGGTACAACAAAATCGTTAAAGAGACCATGTAATATTGTTCGTCCCGCCCCTATAAATGCTGACGATGGTGAGAAGGAAAGTAAGAAAAGAAAAAAAGTGGAACATGTCAAGGATTCAACAATTATGCTCAATATTTTTAAATGGCTGGACATGGTATCACTGAATCGGTGTCTCAACGTTTGTAAGGATTGGAATAGAATAATTATGAATCCTGTCTTGTGGCAACGAGCTGATTTGTCTCATCAGTAAGTGATATTTTCTGCGTTACTGTTCTTTTCACGTTGGGCCATTGTTTTTGTTTGGTTGTTATTTTATTTGTTCAAAAATGTTTTATTAAATTTGTAGTAAAATCACGGCGGACTTACTCCGAGGTTGTGTGCGCCGTCAGCCTTGCTCAGTATCTCTGAACTGGACGAATATATCAAAGCAACAACTTGTGTGGCTTGTGAGTCGTTTACCTCAACTGAAACAAATATATTTGCAAGGAATTCCTTGGACAAGTGTTTGTGCGTTGAAAACATGGTACGTTAAGATGCATTATAATTTTTTGTAATTTTGAAGGTTAATATACAAATTGCTCATCTAATCGTGTCTGTCTTGTTATTTATAGTATGTGTCCAACACTCAACAGCCTTGACTTAGGCTATGTGGGAGGTCTCACAGACGCTTCGTTGAGAGAAATATTAGCACCGCCTGTAGATTCACGCCCTAGTTTGGCAGACTCAAAATCAAGACTGAGACAACTAAAAACCCTCAATTTGGCAGGAGCAAGTCTTTCAGATGTTGCATTAAGGTAAGAGCTTCTCCCATTTTGTATTTAGCTTTATAATTTTTATTTAAAATTTATTTTGATGTATTTATTTAATTCATGTCGACTGCTTACATTATTAAAAGAAATTACATATCAAAATATTTTAATTCAGGTATATAACACAACATGCTGGGAGTATTTCTAAACTCGAATTGAGCACTTGTTCAAGAATTACGGATGCCGGAATTGCACAACTCGGTGCCCCTGACTCTCCAAGGTATATAAAATTATCTACAATTTTTCTTAATAAATACATGCACAGCATAGTTACTAATACTGTTCTTATTATTATTGCAGTTTGGGAAACTTGACACATCTGAATATATCAGGATGTCCACAATTGACTAATATAAGTTTAGATCATCTAGGGAGATGCCGTAATTTAGTCTATTTAGACATAAGGAAAGTACCAGGAATCACAGTTGCAGGATTAACGAAATTCCTTAGGCGAGACACGATTATGATCTTTTTTAATATATCTATCTATCTATAAAGATTTTTAATTGGGCAATGTCCGTGTGTTGTATTGCTCTCAACCTGACCATATTATTTATTTATTTTTGTCTTTCCCTAGTCATGTGAATAATCCTGTCAGTGGAACGAACAAGGTCACTGTCGAGAGCGACCACAATATTGTCCCCCTCAATCCATTTCTGATGAGTCGCCCGTCCAGCAGTAAAATTACTCCTTCCTTACTCGGAATTGGATCTACTTCAGGCAGTAGTAGCAAACTGGGATTACATTAGTAGTGTTTTTTTTCTCAACGCCATAAACCGTACCTATTACTACAACAATCTTTCGTTTATTTGAATGCAGTTTTATAATTTTTAATATAAAATTTTTATATAGCAAGTTGCAACATTGCTATCAGCATTCGCAACAAAAAAACTGTGCAATTACCTTCCTACTTTTGAAAGAATTTTATTTTGTAAGGATACAACAACACTTTTTGAAAGCATTACTTTCAATTTGTAATATGAGTAATGAGTAAATTATGATAACCATCTAGTCTACTAATTTAAAATTAGTAATTTTTGTTTGCGTCAATCATAGCAATCTCAGAAGTACTGATAATTATGAAAGAAAGTACTATAGAATTGTTTGTTTTTTGTTACCCTAGAATGTTAAATTTATTCTAATTGAATCAGTTCAAAATCACTTACAAATTCCCGTCATGACTTTATATAGATCCTTTGGCATTGTAGTTTTAGGAAATCTTAAAGATTAACCACATCATGACAAAATAATAATGTTGATTTGTAGGTTTTCTGCTTTATTTATTTATAACTTATTTCAAGTTCTCAGAAATCTTTAAAGCCTTGGCTGAGAAAATATTGTATCTATGATGTATGTAAAGTGCAAAGTAAGGGAAAGAATAAAAGCAGTGGTCATGTTCGTGTGCAATAATAAGTCGGCAGTTTAAGATGTACTGTTTCTGTTAATTTTAGACATTATTTTTTATTGACGTTCATTTTCAAAATAAAATTCACACAAATTTCAAGTGATTGTAATGTCGCTCCGGTACCTACAAGATAGTTAATTTTTTTCCAGAAAATGATTATAAATTGCCTGAATTGTGTTTTTAGCACAGTTTCAGTTTACATTAAGTAGAATGTGAACCTAAAAATTAATTAATTATCGCCTGCCTTCTGCTAAAAGTACATTTACGTTTCACCCCGGACGCAGCATACTCTCTCGCAGCACTCGCTCGCTTTGATACTGCGTCAGGGGTGAAATGCAAATGTACACTTTTACATCTAGGCCAGCGTTATTTGCGTTCTCAACACAAAATTACATACACTTAGGATCGGGTGTCATAATAAAAATCACATGTAATATTTTTGTTAGTTTGTCACTCTAACATGTTTAAATTTCACATAAATACCATTGCAGATTCTATACTATTATTGCCTTTGTCCTACAGCTATTCATGTATTGCGAATTGCAAAATTTCTGGATGGACTCAATCATTGTTGCCTGTATCGCGGGTTTAAGTAGTGTATTTTTCTTCTTTTGTTATGACGGTAGACAAACGTGTCCGTATAGTTTTTTAGCACCTTGTTTTTTCTATTTAAATTTTCTAAGAGAACACTGGATTCCATCAAGACTTTGTCACAAAACAACAAATTAGGGGAGTTTTGCGACACATTTGGGCAAAAAATTCTTACGTCTATCTATTTTTAGACAGGGAGGCATCATTATACTAACTATTGTTATTTTTCGAGACAAATAACTTAAAGACCGTACTATAAGTATATCTTACATTTATTCTACACAAGGAGAAAAATAACTTACATCTATAGTTTGCGGCGTCAAATAAAACAATCAGTGACATGCTAAAAGCACTGCTACAAACTATTTACATGAATATTAACCTGTTATACCGTACATGGTATAAATATATGGCAATATTTGTTGCACTGAGCATTTGTTGGCTCCATTTAATCTATGTATTTATCAGTGAAATATGACAATTTGGAATCATGACGTGACATAAGGTACATCAAAGTCGATGGCGAAGTGTTTCCTATTTCAGTATAGGTATTTATAACATTTTTTGGTTATTATTTAGTTGGGATTTTCAAATTTCCTAAAAATGGGACGTTACCTTTACTACTACAGTAGTAGTAGTACTCTACAAGCTTAAGGTCATCAATAACGAGGATTGTTGTAATATAATCCCAATTCTATTCTCGCTAATTCACTTCTTCCTCAAATATTAACAGTTACACATTGATTGACTACAAGTCTAATAATTTCAGAAATTTTACTAATTACAAATACAACTTTGATCACTATTTCGTCGAGTGACTGACTGACTTTCCCTATATTTTTTTATTAGATACACTTTCACTTACATTTTACAAAAATTTGTCTTTTAGCATACTTGAACCATTTGAATTTTTTTACAGCTCGAAAAGAAAGATCATCCTCTGCAATATCAGTTAATTTTTAACGAAGTGAAACTGTTATCATCCTGATTTTTTTACTTCTTTTTTAATGAAATATAGTACTAATTTATTTTGTCGTGCTAAATAAACATTGATTGTAAGTATTGATATTTAGTAAACTAATTAACTAAATTTGAAGAGGTAACGAATATTAAGGCAAGGGCAACAAGGATTGGAAATGAAATCTCATTAACAGAAACGGCTCGATTGACCAACATCCCACTGACCCTTGACCATGAGCCTGTAAAGAAGACATTAAATTAAAGTCCACTCCTACTAGTTTAGTCAGTGATGATGAGTCATTGATATCATTGATTACTAAAGAGACATACCATTATGAGGTTGAGGTGGTATGCCCAAAACGCGTGCAAAAATTTGATAGACATCTTCCAGGTGGATTGGTGGATGACTTATCCCTTTCTTAAAAGCTATGCAACAAAGACACCATAAAATCAGAGATTTTAGTGTCAAACTTTCAATATCAATTACCACTAATGAATTTCTTCATTTACGCGTTACCTGGGCCCTTGGCCATGAAAGCTGCTCTCATATCGACGACATGAGGCGGATACCCGTGTTGACCTGCCCACATGATGTTCGGATCCCTTTCTCGTGGAATTTGTCTCGTGGTCTGTAGTCCCCGAACCAAATACTTTTCTTTTGCTACTACCAAAATGTCTTGAACCAAACGACCTTGCTTGTAGCGGTCTGTCCACAAATTCATTTTCAATTAATTCTTTTTTTAAAAAAATATTCTCTAACACAGTAAAGTAATATTTTTACATGATTCTGGAATGTCCTCCCTTTTATACACATCCACACCATTCACCACCTTCAGCCTATCGTACACCTGTAAAATTCAACAGTGAATTGTAGTAAATTCAATATGTAGGTAGACAATGTTATATAAACGTAAATTACCTTATGGTAATGTTTTGAGAATGGTACAATACTCATGGAGGCTCCTCTGTCTAGGCTTCGGTTGATCTCACTTTTCTCCACAAATTCATCCAAATTGATATACCTCACTCCTGACCCCTCCCCTGTCCATGACATCCCATAATCACTCAAAATAACGATGTTGACCTGGAATTTTCAAAACGATTAGCATTGCATTTCAAAATGTACGGCACGAAGACATGGTACAACAATTAATTGTGCCTCATTTACCTTATCTTCCAATTGAGAGTCAAGGACCTGATCCAAAAGTTCGTTCAGATTCTGAAATACCATAATGAAATCATCATTAAACTACTATTTCAAATCAGGATACAATTTTAACCAGTTAATTCACATTACTTGGTCAACATCAATCAGGGCTAGTCTCAATTCCTGTGAGTTTGGTCCATATTTGTGTCCAATATTGTCCAGATGCTCCACGTAGACCTAGAAAACGTAGAAGAGTAAAATACAATAAAAAATAAGATACAGTTTCTCAATTTTAATTCTTGAACATTTATACAGATAGGATATTTACCATGGCCAGGTCAAAATCTTGTTTCAATTTTTGAACGGCCAGATTGAAGCTGTTTCGAATGCTCTCGACACCACGAGCATCTCGGAAACCCGTACATTCATAAGGCTTGACCTCCCTCACAGGGACATCACACCGAGACCAAAATCTGAGGAATACTTTCTTCCCATGTCGGGTAGCAGTTGTCCAGAGTGGCTCTGAGTTTTGCCACCAGTGAAGCCTTGCAGTCGTATTGTGGTCAAAGAGATCAAACACAGCCTGACTTTGGTCTGTGATGTTGAGGTCATACATGTAATTGCCAACGATTCCATGGGTCTCGGGATACCTGGGTATGAATATGATGGAGAGAGAAAGTTAAAGAGGGATCACGTAGTACAACATGACTGAGAGTAGTATAAACATATCGAGCCATTATTTATATTGTTCTCGCATGTTTATTCCCTCCCCACTGTGATACACAATTAAGCTAATGGAAAAATGACAGACGTTCAGTCATTCATTTGATTCGTTTAGTTAACCCAAAAAAAGTTCCTGGTTGGGAGGAAGAGGAGGTTTTGATTTACAAGGAGGGAACAAGTTGGAGCAAGGCCGTTTGGGTGGTTCCTCAAAGTTCAAATCATTCCATATCCATTTTCAATAAAACTTCATTTGTCCAAAGTGCAACACCCCAAACTAAATTCACATGCCCTTGTTCCCCATGACACACAAACCCCAAAAACCGAGGGTGTGTGTGGGTCACTCCGTCCATCCACTACCATTCCGAACCGGTACATGTCCATTATAATGACTTTCATCACTTTTTTAATGCACACTCAGCTAAATACCAGTTAATTGAAATGAATTAAAAATCGTACACTCCAGTGCTGATCGTCGTCCTGAAAAATAGAGAGAAAATTCTGTGTCAAAATTACTTTCTCCACTGTACATTAGTTTATTTAAAATCATGATTAATGACCATGTTCAAAAAATACTGTGTGTGTACAATTATTAAACTAACCATGATGGGTAGGACAAGGCTGGAAAAATTGGTTTCACCCATTCCACTTGTACTCCTTCCTGGAGAAAGTGTTGGAAAGCATTGAGAGTCTTCTTGTGATTATTGTAATAGTCCCATCGAAATCTGAAATGAAAAAGTTGAGTGGATAGACATTTAAGACTTTTTTTTCTAAAGAGAAATTTTACTCATCCTACATTGTACGAGTGTTTAAGAGGCTTTCCCCGTAATTACAATGGTCATACATATGCACCGAAATAGATTTATCTTTTTCATATTGTCATCTCAGACAAAATACATGCCCACACACACACACACACACACAAAAGAAATCAATTTCCTTTCAACGAGACGACAAGGATTTTGCCCTTTCCCCCTCCATCGGACTGTCTCAAATATTTTTGTCGTCTGTCCGCAAAAAAAACATTTGGCAATGACATTACTACTCTCTGTCCAGGGCTCAAAGACACAGGGGACCATTGACTCTCTTCCTCCCCACAGTCACCACTCTAACTAATATATTAATTTGTATTAATCCATGTCTATTAACTCCATTTTCCCTTCCTTTCTCTCAGCATGATGATGGATCATGCTCACGATAAAACCATGAGACAGATTTTTGATTATCTGCACGAAACTTGTCTCCCTGTCCAGCGTGTGTGTGTGTCTTTTTGTACACAATTGAAAAAAGAGTATTATTCATACTCTTCGAGTAACTCGAATCGAGTTCAATGGCTTCAATGTGTATATAAACAATTCCGACTAATGTCTACACCAAATTTTTGACGAGTATGTCGAATATTGGGATGGTCGTTGACAAAAAAGGAGTACAAGGATGGCTTTCTCCACCAAGATTCATTTAAAATGCTCATAGATTGATGTTGAACTATTTGGAAGGGAATGAGGACGATGGAAAATGTACATTTTTTACTACTACTACTATTCAGTGGAGTTTAAGGAGAAGGGATAATTTGCGTGTTGTCGATCGCCCTATAGTCCCCCCACCAGAAAAAGAAATTGCTTTGTGTCTTTTTTTGGAACAGACCCATTTTCATTTTAGTCATTCCATCCAAATTGTTTCTTGTCCACACATAAAAACTGAATCTTTTAAGAGAGGACAGGAGGAGGCGAGAAAAAGAAGAGAGAGAGAAAGCAGAGAAAGCACAAGGCTCCTAGAGCCGTCTCTCCGTTGACACGAAAACATGTCCAAATAGGAAAAATAAAATCCCTGAATTCACATCCTATTTTGTCCAGTATTTTTCCAGTGGTGCTTTACACTTTATGCCCTGAAGACAGATCGAATTTGTATATAGACTTGGCGTGCTTGGTCACATTAATCTGACCAAAAATTTCACTGGAGAAAGTTGTTTTTTACCCTTCACCCTGAGACTGTGGGATTGAGTTTGAGAGTGGAAATAGGACAGTATTGTACTCACGTACTAGTATATGTTCAAAATAATTAGTTAATCCTACACAATCTCAACGAAATAAATAGTCCACTTCCATTAGTTTCTACAAACAATTTTGTTCCTGGTCACATTTCCACATTTCCAATGAAATTTCTCAACTTAATTGACAAATATTTTTGGAATCTTCAAGTACTAATTTACCCAACAAGTCCAACTGACCTTCATTGAACTTTCTTTGACTATTGTAGACATATATCGTGAATATTTGCACACACACACGACCTCACAATGTCACACACACATACTACAGTGTATGACAGTGAGAGAACTCGACACTAAATATCTATCAAAATATTTGACAGTCACATTTGAAACGCAGGATAAGGGATGTAGAGAATATATGGTAGAATTATTATATTGGTTTTTTTGTTTCATTACTTTATCCCTGACTCCCTGTCATTTTCTCCATCGCATGTGATCTTTGTTGAAAGTACTTACAAGCTAATTTTCGAATTAAAATGGACTTTTTCACAGTACTATCATCTACTTTATCTTACAGTTGGAAAGAGACAATGTCCGTTGATATCTAATAGAGCCTCATTTTGTGTGTATTAAAGCCTTCCGGACAAAACGCAATTTTTTATCAGTCCGTGAGTTTACTTACCCTACGTGTACTATATTACTTATGTGTGCAAAATTTTCGTTTACCCGGGTGAACACGCACAACTGTCAGACGTTTGACGACGTAAAAAAATTAGTGTAGACAAAAAGACCTTTGCTACGTTTTATGAAACTACAATATTTGTACGTGACACTTTTCCGTTTAGAAAATGGTTCTAATAAACCCATGAATGGAAAATTTTCCAAAATTTTCATTTTCAATTCAGCCATTAGAAAGCAAGTAGTGAAGTCTGTTTCATGTAGATACAGGTTGTAATGTACATATTAGAATTAGAATAAATTTTGTCCAGACTCACCCGCCCAGCATAATGATGAGAAGTTTTTCCTGATTGTTATTCTGTGCATCCTTCCTGGGGACTGCGTCTCCAGCCCCTGCCTGACTGGACGGACAGTTTTGAAAAAATCCGAGTGCAAGGCACAATGTGAACACAAATTCAGCCGTAGAAGCCTTTTCCCTTTGTATCTTCATCTGTACGGAGAAAGCAAAAGAAATGTCACCAGACAATTAGCAATCGACGTTAAATAAATTATCCTATGATTACACTTTTCGATTTTATACACACATTATAAGTATTACCACAGCTTGAAATATACAGATTTTTAAAAAATTAATTTCGTTGAAATTGACGGCTCTTGGACAAATTTGAACAGGTCCCCTGTCAACTTTGTTCATGGGCTAGGGAAGAGGAGGGAGTGATGAAGAGAAGGGAAGGGGAAGAAGAAGAAACTGATGACAGGAGCCGAGAACGGTTACATGAGTAATTGAAACCGGGATAGAGTGTTCAAGTGAAGTCAGGAGACATGATTTTGCCAAGGGAAGGAACAAGATGACAGTTAAGAAGAGAGAGAGAGAGAGAGAGAGAGAGAGAGAGAGAAATGTATGAAGGTGAGTGGGATGGAATAATAATCACGTCGACAGGGAAATGAGGGAGAATCCCAAATGGATGATAATGTCCAAAATAATAATCACAATTTTTTGCAGCCTGTAATTTCTGAGCAACATGATTTTTGAGACAGAAAAATGGTACTTGAGCATGTTGTCTGCCGTTGAAGAAGAAGAATCATTGATAAAGATGAAAAACAACATACAGAGACTGTACTTGAAATAACACATGGATTTGAAGTACATTTTTCTCTCTCTCTCAAAGCTAAAATTAGTGCTTGTATCAAACTGAACTGAAATAATGACGAGGACTGGGATCCTTGGTGTTCTCATTTTATTTTTTGTACATGTTGTGTATTTTATTATGGGTGCGTGTGGATCAAATTGTCTATTTTGTACTCTTCTTCTATCTCTCTCCTACTTTCTTCCTCTTAATCACAATTTCTCTCCCTCTTCATTTCCTTCCTCATTTACAGCAGGGAGTGAAATGAGCTCACAAATTCATTTAAAGTATAAAGGGTTATGCCAGTCGAGTTTGTGGTGTCTGGTATTTTCAAGACTTGACTACATACAGTTCACAATTTCAAACACTTGAGTGGTGTGTGTGAGACTATTATAATTTTTGGGTGGCCTTCCTCTTTACTACGACTCAAGTGGTAAATTGTTTCAAACGGAGTTGTTCTCTAGTTCCCTTTATTTTATGATGCCACATGTTTTTTCTACCCTGTAAAATTCTAATTGGGATTTAAGTGGAGAAAATGTGCACATTCGGTGTAAAAAAGGATACTCCTAACCTCTCAAGTCATTAACCTAAATGATTATTGTTATCATACAAAGTTTTAGAAAATTATTACTCAATTTTGGGTGTCTCTGGTCTACAATAAAATAACTCATTTTTGAAATGAATGACACTGACATTAAATTTTAATCAAGAAAATAAATAAATTTCATACACAATATACTCTGATTCTCAGTTAGAAGAAAAATCAGGAAATGATTTCTCGAAATTTTGGAACATTTAAAAATCTTTTTACATTCAAAGTGTCGTGTTTTTGGAGTGTTTGTGTGAATGGACTTTTTTTCATAAGTATGATGGGCTAGTTGTTTCTAGGAAATTAAAATTATAAATGCTATTACAATAATCTCAAACAAGCTTTATATAGCCAATAAATTTGGACAATTGACAGGGATCCAGTGGCTTAATACCCTTTTATTGGCTTATGTCGCCTGGCTCTGAATTTAATTTGTCTGTCTGCGAGGAGAATCATAATGATTTGAATGAAGTATGTGTTGGACTGGGGAAAAGTCCAGGCACACTTCTGCAGAATGGGAAAACAAGTCTTCTCTATCTATCTATGCAATGGATGCTGCCATGTGTGTATGTGAAGGTAAAATGATAGAAATTCTTGTTTTCCCTTGTTCTTTCATACACAAGATCCCTGTATAACATTTTCCTTTTAGTCTGGAGCTTTGATTGCCTCAACTATATCGACACATAAACGGTTTAGTACGTTCATAAAAAATCATGAGAAGACTTGCACCATTTCCACCCTCTGTACAGACTACTACTACTACACACACACAAGCCCAGACATCCTGATAAAGCAACATTTTTATGAGCTCTTCAAGATGATCACTTGACACATAATTCTCTTTCAGAATTTTCCGACAAAACGAATTGTCCCTTCAATTTTTTGTGTATCATACCATCAAAAAAAATATTGAATTCTTACATAGCAAAGCTCTTCACAAAATACATTGTGCAGGAAAAATTCACACTTTTCTCCTACGCACTTCCATTTTCTAATCATAGTTCCGAAACTAAAATGTCAAGGAGTCAAGACTATTACTAGCCTTCTTCATGATTTCTCCCCGAAAAAATCCGACATTCTTTTGAGGAAATAAAACCTCTGAACTTTAGCAAGCAAAGTTCACCCAAAAATGGATTTTCTTCTATTCAAAGTATGAATTTCATACTCAAACTTAAACTCAACCTTACAATATGAATCAGGATGATGCCTACATATTTTTTAACAAAATGATAGAGTCTCAAGATGCTTAACAATAAAAAGTGAGTCACTTATAAGACGCTTAAGAAAAATTAAAGGATTTCATACAGTGTTCACAAGACCTTTCTTTCAGAGAAAGAGAGAGAGAGAGAGCTGTCAATCGCAAAAATCCCAAAAAGGTAAAGAAAACTGTTGAAACTGGATGAACGAAATGTGTACAGTGTTTGTTTTTGTACACCACAACTGAAGAAATAGTGGATTGAGTATGAAGAGAACAAAGGTTTCTTCCACTTTCTTTGATGAAAGCCGACAGAGAAGGAATGGCCACAGAGAGAGAGAGAGGGAAACGTGAGACTGAGGGATGATGACAGTGGAAACTCAGTGAAGCACTGACGAGGAAATGAAGAATGAAATTTGGTGTTCGAAGACCCCTGACTTCTGTTCTCTATTGGACAGTATGTAAATTCACGTGTAACATACACACTCACACTCACCCCACTCACACTCATGAATTAGGATTCAACATTCAGATTTGACCAACAAGAAAGAAAAACTCGTACATTCCGAATTCGGACATGACGACCCCAAAGACACACGCATGTGTTTCGTTCCCGTCTCCCCATGTCTAGTCAAAGAGCCAAGGGAAACTCTCTCCCTCCCTCCCTCCGTATAGTGTGTGTGTGTGTATAGTCCGGAAAATGCAGTGGTAGTAATAGTAACCATGGTCTCGCTATGCTAGATGAACAGAAGACTATTTAGGTATCTCTTCCCTAATACACACACACAACTTACATACAATAAGTTGGAAGATGAGCAAATAAAGTGAGGGAGGGGTGGAAGAGAGGAGGCTCTCTTTTTGCAACTTGGAACGTTGAAAGCATTTTCTACACTCTGACAAGGCTTAAAGTAGAGGAGAGACTCTTTTTCACTACACACGGAGTGTGTGTGTGTATCGCTACTCTCTCCACTTTATAGGACAATATGCGCTTTATACCCGCCATAATATATTACATTATACTGACAGCTTTAATACTCCACAGTATACCCTCCCTTCCATATAAGTTAGGAGCTGGGATGATATGACAAACTTTCATCCAAATCCCTTTTCTATAACTCTTCACTAGACTCTATCCCGCTTCCTCCTCCTCCTCCCTACACTCTTTCACGGAGACACAATGTATACGCAAACATCAAGATTTAGCCTTGATAATACACAAATATAAGTTCCCTTATGTACGGAGAAGGAGAGCTATATCTGTATACACACTACCACAACATCCTTTATATTATTCAGAGTCAGAGTGTTTGCAAAATATGGGATTTTATGTTAAAATTTAACATTTTTTTCTCAGCAAAAAATTTGCATCAAATTCTTCTCCTTCTTACCATACAGTGAACAAATTGAATGAAATCATTGTCAAGTAAAGAGAATATTTTGAGTGTGTACAACAAAACCTTCACTTACTTTTTTTTGTTATTGTCTATTTGTATTTGTATTCAACATCCCACATTTTGATTGTCCTTAGTTTTTGTGACGACGTGGATGGACGGACGAGAGACGGGTTCAAAACAAGTTGAATTTGTTAAGGTGTCATTTTTAGAATGATCCATCTTCACATTTCTGTTGTCCCTGTGCATTACAGCACTTTCACTCTCCACGCTACACAACAAAAGTACACATTACTCCTTCCCTCCAGTCACGATTAGAACACTGTGGATCCAGGGAACCTCATGTAATGTAATCCCATATATATACACACATTAAAGCACAATAATTCTTCAATCAAGATTAAGCACACTGCCTAATTTGTCAATTCTGCTATTTAAAATATTTTCTCCTCCGTACAAGCAGACTAATGACACACACGTTGACACTCAAATAGTGTACAAGAAAGACTGGGGCCAATTTATTGGGGTAAGTGTAGATTTAGTCGCCACACACAATCCCGGATTTCATTACGTGAGAATTCTATAATTTATTTTTGTTCAGTGTGCAAAAGAAACAATCTCTGAGGACAGTTGTGCGTGCGTGAGACTCTTGAGGGGACACAAAAAGATAGATAGAGAGAGAGACAGAGAGGACCAACAATGATGAGAGAGGGGTGATCTCAGAGGTTCAGTCTCATTGAGGAAGAATTGCATCTTTCTCTCTCCGAAATTTCATCTGCATCCCGAAATCTTGGCTGAGCGTGCGTGCTCATCCTCTATCATCATAGGATCATCGAGTCTTGCTACAACCTCCTCGTCTACAGTCAACAGACGAGACTGTTTCAAATCATTCTCTTCTCCTTTTTTCCTATCTCACACACAATGCTACGACCAACGCTTACCAACTTGACTTAACACTATTTTCCCTCTCCCAACACACACACAAATGAAGCACTCACTACTACTACTAACCGTCATCTTTTCTCTCTTCTTTTCCTTCTTTTTTCACTTCATCGTACACACTATGCAAGGAAACCTCTTGGGCATCAGGGTAGGCAGCCAAGTACTTACATGCTTCTGTACATAACTTCTCATGTAGATAAAAGTATGTGTGTGTGCTCTACTTCCCTTACCCGCCTTTTCAATACTTTTGCTCCGAACAGTACGGAGCAAACGATTCATGTACTTTTTTCTTTCTTTCTCTCTGTTCCATTTTCTCTCTCTCTCTCTCTCGCATCTTCTTCAGCTTCAGATCAATAACAAGACACTAACCAAAAAAGTTCGCTCTATCTCCATCCCTATACTACATGGTACTTACATGGTTCCTAGTATACCATGTGTATGATATGACTTGTTTATACATTCTCATCTAAAACTACTCTGTCGTTGGGAAGCCTTGTACACATGACATAATACATACAAGTTGATCCTATTGTACACAATAGAAGGACCACTGTTCTCATTTCATACTCACATTGTGCACAACAAAATCATGGAAGATTTATGGAAATCAAGAAACAGTCAGTCAACAAACTTTTTTGTGTGGTTATAATGGGAAACGTGTAGTAAATGATTTTTTCATTTTAATAATAATCAAATTATTTAGGTGCGATCAACTACAAATATATAAATTTAACAACTAGAGAAAAATTGCAACAGTTGCTTTTGGTTCCTAGAGATTTTCCATACATATGAAGAAAATCTCCAGCAGCTAATGCTAATATTATAGGAATGTTTGTGTATTCTACAAAGTATAACTATGTATAGTAAATTTGTTACGGCTCAATTACTTGAATAAGATGACATACAACAACTTGTACTAAATAATATACACACATACATATTATCGTGTATTTGAACTTAGGATAATTACAATATGATATTGTTGTATATTATGAATTATAATTTATGTAAAAATAGCAACTTAATTTATTTGTAATATTGTAGGGTTTGGTACATTATGTCATTTTGCTATACAGTCGAAGGATAGTAACTTAATTCATATCCACTGTTGTTGTACTTTCTTTTATAACTGCGTTCATGAAAAAACGAGCTACCGTGATAATTAACGCGGGGGTGGTTGGTAACCACAATAAACGATCCTAAATACAAATAATATGTATAAAGTTGGAGGGAATTTAACTAGGTAATTAGAGTGCTGCCTACGTAAGACTGCTTGTCATTAGTGCAGGATATTATATACATTTATAACTTATCACAAAAAATATTATGCGAATAGCAGTGGACAAAGACAATAAAGGAAGAAACTAAAACTTGATTCAAGATCAAGAGAATGGCAACGAAAATCTTCATAATCTGACTGAAGTTGTGTAAATCAATAAGTACTAGCAAATATAAATTAAGACTGGAATTGTGTATATTCAGGTCATATAATTTGACAAATGCATTTATTATTATTACTATCGTGTCAACCATGTCTGTGGAGACTTTGGTTACAATATAACCTCACGTACTCTTTATACATTGTATCGTATTCTTGTTTTTCTGACAATCAGTCAGTGAAAAAATCAGTGTTCATAACAGTACAGATGTTCTTGAAAATCATTTCCTGTCAAATCTTGTGCCTATCTTTAAAAGTAGGAACACTATTTAATGCTATGTTACGTAATGGTGGAGCAGTTACCTACATGAGAAAACTGTAAAATAATACTCTCCAAACAATCTGTCAGACAATAAAGCCTGCATTGCATTACGTTTAGACACTATTTTCAGAAATAAATTCGCTGTGATGTACTCAAAATATGAGGAGAAAACTTTTCTATTTCTTTCTTTGTGATGAATAGGTCTACTCTTTAAAAGAGTCTACAGCTTCAAAGTTATAATTAGCTATGCATAGTAAGCTGTCAAGATGGAATATAACCACTAATATGACAATATTGAGATATGAAATCTCGTAAATATATCAAGTACATATTTAAATAGAGATTCTGACATATTTCTTAATACTTGCCTGGAAATAATATTTATTGCTCACACAGTGTGAGTCACAATTCAAAAAATACACAGGTGAATCATTTTATTTGAATCCCCGCAAAACTAATCCTAGGTATAACAACGAACAAAAATTGAAGTGAAAAGCTAGTCTATTTTTCCATATTATTTGATACTACAGTATTGGCTCTGAGATCCAGACTCGGGGTACTGTGATACCTCCATTTGATTTTGGTTCGGCACGCTAATGCCTGCGACATTTTTCTATATGCAATCAAATGGGAAATAACACATTGCCCCAGTGTCTGGATCTCAGAGCCAATACTGTATTAAGAATACTTTCATACCTTAGGGACTTGCGGAAATCGAGACCGAGCTATACGAACTTCTCTTTTAACCAAAAGGTAAACTAATCAACATTGTATAATACTACGTATTTCCTAGGTCTTTACTATCCTATGGTTCTGCACTCTTAATCTCAGTTAACTTTTAAAAATTCTGTATATATATATATTCGTATAAAACTTTTAGCAAGTCTTTTTTCCACCATGAAATATTTTTAACAATGTAGTAAGTATTTCTTTTTCGTAACAATTGGCTAACAATTAACAGCTAACAGAATAAATGTATAAATTTTATATTTTCTAAGTTCTGACTTTGGCGTCGAAATGTGAAGGGAACCTTGTGAATTTACAAAAATCCTTAGCGTCTCTCTTAACACTTAATCTACATGCGTTTTGTGGCCTTACAAAAAGTTTTACATATGGTACCACAGAAACATCATTCTTGGGTATTACACCCAAGTACTTTAGCACAATAATGCGGTACAATCATTTGAATTCATAAACCCGATCAACAAAACCCTAAAGAATGTCGGTTCCTGGGCATCACATCTGGTTGCTTACTTTGGAATGGCTATGTCTCTTGGAATTTCGTGTTACATCAAATAACTCTTTGGAAAACATTTAAGGCAATGGAATGTCATTAGACACATTCTGACAGAAATAATATAACCTAACTAAATCTAAACCAATGAGCAGGTCCGGGACCATTATCGTAGTTAACTCTTTGTATGAGTGATCTTTCATAGGCTTCAGTGGCGGCAAGGACAGATGCTCCAATGAATGAGGAATGATACCTGTATGGAGAGCTCCTTATCTGTGAAAAAGAGTTTAGTAAACGCATAAATTTATGACAAAACAATCCCAGTTGACAATCAAAATAAAACAAGTACTACCTTTGGTTTTATATGCGGAGGGCAAATTTTAGTCAGTTCTAATTCAAGTCTCTCCCCAAAGCCGGGAATAAGGCTACATCCACCCGACAAGAATATATTCTGGGAAACTTCCTTTCTAATATCGACCCCACACGCCTGCATCATCACATAAATATTAAACTCAACCATTGAATTTGAACATAATAAAGTAAACTAATATTCTTTATTATTCTTTGCAGTCATACCAGAATCGAACTTAATAAAAGTTTCTGAAGTCCATCACAGTCAAGTCCATAGCATCCAGGATCAAAGAAGCCTTCAGCCACACCCCTCAGAACATCTTGGTTAACACCAATTAAATTGGAAAAGGGCAAAACGTCCCTTAAGTCCATTTCGACAACAACTAAAATAAACAAAAAAGATTCGAGCATGTGAATTAGAAAACGTGACTCATACATGGTCAATGTTAAAAATTCAATAATTAAAATTCTTACCATCTTGTGAAAGAGGTCGCTTCCCTCCATTAACACAAATGAAGTTTTCAGCAATAAAACGAAGGACCAAGTTTTCCACTGGAGTGGACAAATACAGTCCATTTTCCTAACGTCCCCCAGAGGAAATCAAATTGTACATTTTAATTTTCATGAAGGGCTCAAGTTCGCATAGGCAAGTTTTTAGTAGATTCAGAATTATTTAGTAATGACTTCATAATAGATGAATTATCATTACCTGTGGGCCAAGGCCTTGTCGCAACGAATGTCTTAACGGTGATGCGCCTAATGGTGCCCGACTCCAACCATTACTTAAAACAAAACCGGTGCTGACTGGAATAATGTCACACCGTTCTCCGACATCTACGATAATCCCATTGTCCACCGCATGTGCAAAAAATGCTGCCAGACTCTAAAAGTTTAAACTCACAAAAATTAGATCCTTGTACTGACTCCTAATATGAACCAAATAAACTAATACATCACACAGAAAATTACCTGATGATATAACATAACACTTCGAGCAGAGAAATCATCAAAAAGAAGCTGTAAAATTTTCTTTCGGCAATTACTGTCCACTATTCTAGGCAAATTAACTATCACTCTGTAATTCTCAACGTTGACATTCAGGTCCGAGAAAATCTTTTTGAAAAATCCAGAGAGGGCTGAAATGTCCAGTGTGTTCTGGCAAAGTTTGGATGAGGACTCGAAGGGGAATCGTATTTTTGCCCTCTTCCTATTTTCCGGAAGGTAAGCATCGTTGCCATAAATGACTGCCCCAGTCTCTTCATTCTCAGACATCACAGCACTGAAAAATTTGGCTGGTAATGTTGGTTGATTTGTGAGTACACCTGCCCTTATATTGGTTGAGCCCACATCTATGAGAACAATGTCTCGGAAAGTTGAGAGGCTTTTGGGTAAGATGGGTGTGACATAGGCGACTGTAGACGTCATTTCTTGTTGAATGCATTCTGCCCACTTACAAGCCTCCCCCGTTGATCCACATTGGAATACAAAGTAATGACCTTTCTATAGACAAGAAAGTGAAATATAAAATCATTAAAGTTAATCCTTTGAAAAATAAGAGTCATCACTTTTATTATTAATATTTACTTACCCCATCATCAACGCCAATAATTTTATTAATCATGCTTTTCCCCTTCTCAATTCCAACAAATTCTACAGGATCCAGGATGTCTACTTTTCCTCCTTGTGATAACTGAATTTCTTGAAATATATCCTCACAGTTCTCCTTCTACACACCAAAGTAGTCAACATTTTAATCACTAGTATACTCTTAACATTTTCAAATTAGCATTGTTTAAAATTAGATGAAATAAAAAATGAAAACCATCCACTCACATCATAAGCAATTAATTTCCCTGTCTTCAAAATACAGTATTTTCGACGCCATGCATTCCAAAACGTTCCCTTCTTCCGGTTTCCGCTTAGAATTTGTAAATGGCCAGCCATGTAGTCTGTTGGTCCCACACTGGATTGAGAAGGCTTGGGTTCACACATGATGTGCAGTCGAGAGAGCATGGGTTTCTAAACTCATGTAAATTATTAACGGAATTAAACATTCACCATCACCGTCATGAAAGAATCATGTAATGCGTGTTCGCATGTATTGTGTCTGTGTGCAATAGTGTGTACGGACACATACAATTCTAAAAAGGACAAATTTTTATGCGTGTAATCTTACGGGGTCCCAGTCTGAAGGAATTTTTATGTGGGTAGAAATTATTTCCTCGTGTGATGCGTGTTGTGGTTCACTATTCATCCCAACGTTGTTTGAAAAATCCAAAATTTCTTCGGGTGAGGGAGATAATTGATGATCAGATGAAACATCAGTGGGTCGTCGCTGACGAAGTGTCTCAGAACAAAATTCGACACACCGATCCAATTCGTGCTCATTCTCGCTCTCTGTTTCTGAGGAAGACATTTGACTTTCTGTTTCCTCTTGAATTACTTCAAGCCCTAGATTCCAAAAATTAAATAAAAATTGAGGCATGATTAAATACACCTTCCATACCACACTTTTAACAATATTAGCTAACTTTGGCATTTGTTTTCAATACAAAAGAAAAGGGTAAAGACTACAAAATGACTGTTTTCTCGTTTTTTTATGGCAAAAGACTCAATTATCATCATGAGCATAATAATCAACTGATCACTGATGAAGAGGGTTTCATCTTGTTGATGATCTCACAATAAAAAATATAGCATACACACACACACACACACGTAATATTTTTGTTGTCATGAATACCATAATCATCTCGAAATTCATCAGTCGTAAACAATTCATAGTCCTCGTTGTTATACTCTCCATTTGAAGTCGCTAAGCCAACAAAGTCGGGTTCGTCGTCACACTCTTCATCCACAAAATCATTCTCATTCTTGCAATTTTGAGCGAGTAAAAGGCGAGCAGCTTCAGGAATTAAGGAATCTAATAACCAAAGATAAAAAAGAGAATCTTTTTATTCTAGAAAAGAATTATTTTTGCTCTACCACAAATTTAATTGATTATGCTATCATAAAAAAATAGAGTCTCAGAGATGGGTGGGCGTTGTTTTTTTTTTGGCGAAACCTCCATCTTCTCATTCTACCACAATCCACAATCGCAGCCTTTTCACAACAACAAGAAATACAAAACTCAACTAACTACATACTCTTTAAGGGTAACAATACACTGCACGCCGGTTCATACAAAGACCGTGCAAAAACATTAATACTGTATAAATATAATATCGAGTTAACAATAACGTCTGTTACTTTTTGTACAGAATTTCGGATCTACTACACTATAATCTTTAGCAACAAGGAAGGCAGCAAACAAAAAACTTACCCACAGTTACGGCTGCATTTTTAGGCTGGGCGTATATATACTGATTCGATTTCGGCACATCGTAAATAATCTGACAAAAATAATCACGTTCATCACACAGCCAGGATACAAAAATCAATCAGGGTATCAACAAGTCAGCCGTTCAAAATTAAGGGTTAGCAAGAGGAAAAACAGTAGATAAGTAAGACTTAGACATGCAGATAGTTAAATTTAAAACTTTCAGAAAGTTGAAAGAAAGAAAAGACCAATTATCTACTACATAAGTAGGTGTGAACACAAGTTTACATTTGACTAAAACGTGCACCAAGTTTGGTAGTAAGTAACTGAGTAGATTTAACACCTTTAATTCAGTGACTTAAATGCGAACAGACTAAATTACATTTGGTGTGGCGAATAAATATAGCATACGTGTGTGTGAAGAGGGATAGATGGAAAGAGAAGAGAAGAGGGTATAGCATAATACATGAAAATGAGTATTTCTCAGCATTTGCACCTGTTTTGATCCACATCAACTTAAACACAAACCAAGGCAGTTTGGAGTAATACAAGGCTAGTCAACAAAACTCAATGTGTGTGTATACGCATTCACAAGTTTGCACGCAGTACAAAACGTACATCTGAATAAATTATATCTCCACTTTTGAAGCTCCACACAATCTTCTCTCCTCTTGAACAGTGACAACAACAACACAGCTCTCACAAGAAAGAGTACGACTTGAGTTAATTCTAAATATCCCTTTTCCCAACTGTCGTCTGTGCAGTCATTATGACAAAAAAACTAACAAGAACAAATATTTGACAAACACTTGACCAAGGAGAGAAACCTTGATGAAAATTTATTATTTTTAATACATAGTAAAAAAATGGCTTGGGTAAAAAAGTATCTTGGGAAGAAATAGTATAAAATATTATTTCAAAAATCTACCAGCTGTTCTGTGGATATTATGTTGACTCATTAAGGCAGAGTACACGACAATAAAATGAACTGCTTTAAAGCACAAAGGCATAACGCCATTGCTTGAATTGTAAAAAATTTAAGAGGGAACACCCGTATTATCATCTGAATGAATTGATTGGTATGAACAGATTAGTGCGAATATACAGCTACTAAGCAGAGCATCACAGAAAGGCGTAAAAAGTGTACAGACGGTACAAGTGTGGAAACACACACACTCACTGTACAATTACATACTACATATAAATTCCATTTTAAAATACATGAAGCAAATAGAAAACTTTGTGTATGTATATATATACACAACACACAGTATATAAGGGCTAAGTGATGGGAGATGTAAAAAGCAGTATGTATTTCCTTTCCAAGCTAATAACAAGAGCATAACGTAACATATATAGCATAGGTAGTAGTAGGTAAAGCACATTAAAAAGATAGTAATGATGATGCTGATCATTCTGAGGGATGTAGACCATATACACCTACAACCATACAGATCATCATGAAAATAACAGAACTCCCATACACACAATACGTCAATGCCCACTAACAAAAAAATGTACATAGTTCCCAACCTATGTACAGAGTGAAGAACCTATATTCTTAGTTCAAAATACCAGGTTGGGAATATTTTTTTTATATGTGCTCAATTGAATACAGAAAGAGAGAGACAAGCGACTAGCTTAAATTCACCAGACAGCGTGCGGATATGCAACTGCAAGAGGGATGTAAGACGAGTGCTATTTTTTTGCCACGAGCTGTGTCAGTGAAAAAGTGTGCTAACAAATGTATGTGATAGAGTGTGTAGTGTGTATGTTGATATTGGTCACTGGTTATATTTACATTATCGATACAGTTAGTTGGTTAGACGTGCACACATCAATAGAACATGAAGACGGACGGGACAGAAGAAGACAAGACAAGAACAGCAAACGAACGGACGAAGAAAAAAAATTACTTGATAGAAAAAAATTTGAGTCAATCACCTGATGATTATTAGCGTGTAGCGCGTAGGAGAGGTTTCCGTAGAGTGCTTGGTCAGTGTCAGTTTCGTCAAGTGTCTCTACATTTTCGTAGAGACGGTCAGTCGAGGGTGTTTTGACGGTTCGACTTGTCAATGTAGAATTGTGCAGGATCTGAGAGCTCATTTTTTCACCGTTCCCTTCTCATCTGGCAATATCCTGAGAGCAAACAAAAAAGAAACAATCAATTCATAATGAGGATTCAGGGTTGAATATAAATTCCTTTTTGACGATGATGCTTGCGAAAAAAAAATCTCCCTTCACTTTAATCGTTCACACTATTTTGTATTTTAAGATGCTAATCAAAAAACCATTTTTTGTCTCTCCAACACAAATTGGACAGATTAATTTGTACATAAAACTACTTGCTCTTAATTTATATGTTTATTACATAAATCACTCCAAATTAGTCTCCATGTATTAATGAGAAACGAGCACAGGATCTCATTATACAAGTAGTTTCACTACTAATACTTACTATAGAGATGCCACAGGGGTTTCTGCTGACTCTTTGCTTTACACGTACACGCCCAATGTCTAATAAGTCTTCTGACTGTGCTGTCGTACAAAATGTACAAAGTACATTGTGTTCTTTTATTGACTACGAAGCGAATGTTGGATTCCTTTCTTCCTAATTTATTTATTAGCACAAATTTAGGAGTAGAATTATTTTACATTTAGGAACACTAAAATTAAAATCACGTAGGTCCTCTGTCCGTGTACAAGAGGGAAATAAATTCTGATGAAGAAAATGAAAATTCAATGAGCAAACTACTCCTCACACACACTGTGATATGGCAAGGAGGGACGTGCAATGAACAACAAGTAGAGGGGAAAAACTGATTTTTGTGGTACTCATTCAAGCATGGGAAGACTTGACATGTGAGCAATACAAGATCCTTTTTTTGTTTGATTCCGACTTCTTTGGTTTGTGTGCATCTACGTAACATCAAAATATCGCCCTTCTCCTACATGGTGGTAGTTGCTGCCGGGTAAATTTGATAATGTTTCATTTTTTCTCCAGTGGGAGGTAAATTTTCGTGGTACATGTAATGATATGTTATACAAAGAAAGACGGTGAGGGTGAGGAGAAAGAGGGACATACATAATAGTTCAAGTATTTGAACTTGCACACATACATATTATTATGTATATCCATCCATTCATCTGAATTCCATGCCATTTAATAGCCACTAACCACGTTTACTCAAAGTCTCTCTCCCTCTCTCATGATTTTGACCGTGAGGATATCTCAAGTTTCAAGGAAACCAGAATCCTGAAACGCCAAGAAAGACTGAAATATCAAATCCCAATCGCCTGTAAAATAATAAAGGTCGAGAAGCAAACTGTTTCACGTACATCATGCCATATATAAAAGATGATACCATTATAATCCCTCAAGTACTCTCGAGTTCGACGAAATCGTAATGGTTTGAAAATCAATTATAAGTTTATGATCAAATGTTTCCAACTTTTCTTCATCGGAAAATATTACTCCTCGTAAGATTAAAACAGGGAGAAGGTCAATGGACAAAAAAAACCAAAGCTTCAAACTGTCAATTTGAAATTACTAAGGGCACACTCGTCCTCAATCTCGCAACTGCAGTACATATATTTATGCACTTTAGCCAAAAAGGTTATTTTCCTTGTTGATATCTTTTCTTGACATTTTGTACTCTATAATGATAGTATATTGGTAGGCAAGGATTTTGTTGGACTCACAAGTAATAATATTATGGTTCATTAATCATGTTACTCATGACTCAAAGGAAAGCGAACAAACAAATTTATATTACAAATGATACGATTCGTTTGAAGATTTATCATTTTGATTGTGTGTGTGTGTGTATATAGAAAAAACCGACGGACTAATACAATACATTAGAGTGCTCAAAATACTGTCTCGTCCACACACATACACGTCATGACACAGAGAGAGAGGGAAAATCCCAATCAATGTTTCAATCCAGTTGGTTTATTTATGTTGGGTGAAAGTGGTTAAATTTGTACAAAATGACCTACAAAATGAAACAAGTCCAATTACATTGCTCATCTCACAAGTCAGGGCTATTCACGAAGACAAAAGAAATATTTTGAAACTACAATTAGTAGGAGAATAATTAAAAATTATCTTGTGCGTTCATAATCAGTAGAGTACGTTCCCATAGGTGGGTATGTACACAACCACCGCCTTGTTTATTCCTAAAAATAATAACGTATGCATAATGATCAAAATCCAAACGAGGACTGAGACGCACGTGTGTTCACACTTTGAACGGAGATGTGAGTGGAGTACGTGGGAGACGTCTCAATCACTTAAGTATGTGAGGATTACTATGTGATGTAGGCTGAGTATGGATGTGTTGTACAAAAAAGGATCAACTTAAAACAAGTTGGGAGAAAGGCGCACCTATTCTGACACAGTTCTTGTCTACTAGTAATAAATTACTTTCTCCTCCATCCCATCACCAGCACCATCAAATATTTATAATGCATGCAAGAAAAACAAGTTTTCTTTTGTATTGTGGGCATGACATGGCTTACTGTGAGTTTGCCAAAAAAACAATAATAAAAATATATTTGAAAAAAAAGTTCATTCATGACTTCTTTGAAGCTTGTAAATATAGTGCAATAATAAAAATTACTTGTGTATGGAATTAACAAGGGATCATCGTCCAACTGACGGGAAAAAATAATCGTGTACAATATCTACTATGACTCGCATATATAGGTAAGGTACACTTTCAACAACGTCTTCTTCCTAACTAATTATGTGGTGCTTGTAAATATCGCGTAATCTTGTTGTATGTACCTAGGCCTCATGTCTGACACATTAACTTTTTATACTCGTACAGTTTTATAGTGCACACATACAAGATATTGAGATTATTGAGGAGAGAGAGAAGACAAGCACGGAACAAGTTTAACCATTCTGAAAATCACACACTCACACACAAGTTGTGTGAGTCACAACAGTAAAATAGATAGCCACTCAACCACATCCTACCAAGTCAACTGATTGGCAGTCACAAAGATAAAAATATTCCATGAATTCCATATCGAATAACAAGGATTACAATCTTTAGGGTAAAGGCTTCATGTGCACATTAAGTTGGATGACAGGATGGGCAAAAGTACTGTCACAGTACTTTTGCTTTATAGTATATTGTAAGAATTTTGATTTGCGACTTTTAAAAAGGGAAGAAAGGGAACGACAAAAGTTTTAAAAGGTTTCGGACATTGTCAATGATCTCACGTGAAAATCTTTTCATTTTACACACACAAAGAGAGGCGGCGTACTTATGTACACAGTGATAAAATAAAGGAAAGGAAGGAAAAATCTTTAAATGAATGCTTTTGGCATGAGTGGAGGTAAGGTATGTAGTAAAAATGTTAATTTTTATGAGAAATTGTATTGATTAACAGAGATAGAATCGTGAGACGTTCCTGAATACAATATAACAGAAAAGTGTGAAAAATGTTTTGGAAAAATTCTGTGAAAACTCTTTGAAGATCCCTTGCCCCTGCTCCTCCTGTTGAAAAGATGATAATGAAGCACATGGGATTCAGACAGGAAAAACAATTTTATGGATGATACTCTCTTTTTTTAACATACTGCATACATTTAATTATTGGCAATGCTCCAACATTTTATTGTTACATCTATTCTAGCCGGCTAACTGCTTGTTCGTTAAAATGAAACTATACAGACACTAGTCGACGCCCTTCTTGCAATTTACACAGAAGCTCCTCTTCAAATAACCATTTGGATAAACTCTACCTGTACAAAAGTTAAAAAGGAACTGTATTACACTTAGCGTGTGTGTGTTTATGTACATAGGTAGGTAATAACCTATGCAGAAAAGATGCAGAATAAATTCAAATTTCCTGTATTCTAATTCAGAATGATGGTGTGTGTGTCGGTGAATTCATTTCATTGTTCATATGAAAATTCCAACTTAAAATTACTAAAAGTGTTGAACCATCTGGGATCCCAAAAATTTCTTTTATTTTTATTTTTCGTGCTTCAGTTTTATGTATTCAAAAAAAAAGATGTATGCACCGGATGCTTGCAAAAAAAAAGTAGACAAAAATGTTAAACAACTAAGAATGAAGGCCAATTTAATTTCATGGCATGTATTGTCATCATCATAGATACTAGAAAGTACTTTTAGTACGAGCTTTACCCTCCACCTTGCCTTTAAACATTGTGTGTGTGTGCAGTATCTGTGCTATTGAGTAAAGTGATACATTTGATCCTTAACTGCTTGAAATGCATTTCTTTTTGCAGTATATAATAATCCTCATTTTTAAGTTAAAAGTGACAAGCTCCAAATATTGAACATCATTTGCATCATGGAAACTTCAGAGTCGTGTAAGTGTCATGTAGACAAACAAACAAATCCCACAAGCCTACGTGAATATTGTAGAAATTAGCAATGCGAATTTCTCTGATCCACCACACTGGTCCCAACAAACATTTTTTAAATATTGTACACTGTACAGAGACAAAAAAAACATACCTACACGCCAAAGATCAATGTAGTGATGACCGATATGCATTACATACGAGATGATTGATAAATGTTAATAGTGTAAAACACATTAGTGTAATATAAATTTTTTGGCATTTGGATAACTTTTACTATATGCACATCCTGCCATTTCAAACAATAGATAGAAATCTGTAATAATCTCGAGTTGCCTTCTCACACAATTATATACACCACTTCTTTTTTCATTACTATTAACTCTATACAACAATGCTCCTTTAGTTCTAATTCTGAAGGTTATGATACCACGCACATTTACAACTGTATAAATTACTACATATATGTGTACGGCAAAGGCTCATGGACTATGATGGTTGACTCTGACTCTACTTTGTAAACTAATAGACATCTATGTCATTATTAAACTATGAGCAGTAAAAGTTACTTCCAGTAAATTACGTTGTGGGAGTGGGAAGACACATTGTAATTGGTAATATATATATCCAATGTGTATGGAACTCTGCAATTGTAAATGTAAGAGTCATACTCTGTTTTTTTTGTTTTATATACATTTTTTGAAATTGAAATGATAATTAATCACACACCCTATGATATGATTTGGATCATTCATGGTACAAGAAAAACTAATTCAATCTCCGTCAGATGTGATGCTGGTGGTGTATGGTTTCTAATTACACAGAAGAGACTCTCTACTTACTAGTTACTAGTGAACTAGACACACACACATACAATGATAAAAAAGAGACAAAATGTATTCTCTATCAAATGAGGGGTTATATTCTTTTACGGAAAACAAAAGTACACACATAGACAATTCTAGTAGTATGTCACTAAACTATATTGCCTTGAAACAATATAAGGCACATTTTGGAGTTTGGTTTTTTTCCTCATTCAGGCTTCTTTTTGTGTGCTCCTGTTATTTCCACAAACACACGTCTTTCTTTACGCAACGTTCGAGAAAATGCTTTGTGATGCAAAATGTTCTCTCTAGGATCATCCTATACATGTTGAGGCTTCAATGAGAGTACCATGTACAAAAAAAACCATGGGAAAAATAAAATAATGTCTACTACTCTGTATACCTACTTTAATTTTGAGACAATGGTGTTTCGAGAAAATTGTCTGCGCAGAAAACGGTAAGGTCATGTCAACTCTTGTGTTACTCAAATTATTTGTTTCTTTCTTAAAATACGAACAACACATGTCTGTGTGTGTGTGCAATTGCTACTAGAAATGGCCACTAAAACTGGATTAACTACAAAAACGATGCTCATCAAAAATTGACAAAAGAAATCTGAGATGTTCAAGAGTGCTTGAAATCATACTAGTATAACATTAAATGTTGAAGTATTCTGACAAATGATCCTGTCGTTGTTTTAATACACAACGGAATGAAATACTCCGACAATAGAGCGCTAATCTAATTATGAAACGCTGCATACTGATAAATAAAACTAGGTATAAAAGAGTCTAAGCCGACATAATTTTTTTTATCTTCATCACTCCAGTAAATCTACCTGCAGGCTGCAGCAAATATGTCATAATAATAATGACTGCATCATTTCAATTTTTAAATATAGCATGTACAAAATACACTACATACTGTCACACATGGTGCTAAAAAGCCCGTGTTAAATATTTTTGTGGCGGTATGATTATCTATTACTGCAAAGTCATGAATTGACTCAACAGGAAACTGACAAACAGTCCTGTAATAGCATTATTAAAATGTCCATGAGTAATTGTCAATTACAGACTTGTGCAGAGCAAGTTAACTTAGATGCAGCATAAATTAGAATAGGTTTAGAATTAACCAATTAGGCAAATTGTGAATGGAGGCTTACCTCTACTAATGTGCAATGTATATTTATGTAGTTACACCCTTCACACTAAACTGTAATACAACGAAATGACTATTCTTTCCTCCTCCTCTGAAGAACACTATAATATTAATTTTCAATTTTCTTTTTGATCCGCAATTAATTGTTCACTACTGTGGGAGTGTACATCAGGAATGTTGAATATTACACACACTTCAATAGTTGTTCCTTGTTTGAGTGTAGTAGGAAATATTTGGCAGGAGAGGTACACAAGAGAAAGAAGACAATAGACTATGATGATGATGATGATAAGTGCTGTTGAACAACCACATTTGCTGTTCCATCATGAAAAGTCACGAAACATTTTAATCTACAACAATCAATCGATATCTACATAGGACGACGACCAAAAATATTATATACATTATCATATGGAAGATGATGATACTCACGATACATTCTAAATTCCTTGTTAACAGCAGAGAGAGAAGATGGTCAGGAATCAAGTGGACGAGGTAAACCAAAAAAAACTTCAAGAAAGTAACAATAAAACAGAAAAATTGGCCCAAGACAGTGAGTCTCGATCGACTTCAAATTGTTGTTGTGATTAAAGACGAAGTGAGACCGGCTGGGTCACTTTCACAAAACACACCACTACTTACTTACTACTACTGAGCTGAGTTACGACTGCAAAAGAACAAAAAAAATAATTCCTTCTTCTTGACACTGCTACTAGGTAATTTTCCTCTCTGTGTGTAAGTAATGTATATAAAATACATTTCAACAATTATATTAAAGTAGTGGTAGTTAGTTAGCAGTAAGTATAGTGGAGCTTCTTCTCTTGATCGCTTCCTCATACCATCATAATCATAATATTCTCACACAGAAAGACTCACGGGTACTAACATTCTAATATAATGTTGTTAGTGTACAATGAATCATAATATTTCAAGATTTCTCACCGGAAATATTCTCTGTATGTCATGCATCATGGGCACAACGGATTGTCACAATATGACACAAATAGTGCCTGTCGTGTAGTGTGTGACACAGACATAATACATTATGTTAAACGGAAGACGACGACGACGATGTGAAAAACACAAACAAAAAACTTCAGACCACTACGCTAAGTACTTTATAGTAGGGATGGGAAAATTTGAAAAATTGCGACCCAAACCCAACCCGGCCCAAATTCTTCTAGACCCAACCCGACCCGACCCGGGTCGACCAAACCTAACCCGGGTTGGGCCTGGGTCTACACGAGACCCAAAAGACAAACTGAAAATTTTCTAATATTTTCAGTAACCTTCTAATATTTCAGTGAATTTTTATACAACTTTTCAATATCTTCAGTGAATTTCTAAGATTTTCAGTGATTTTATAAATACATTTCTATGATTTTCAGTAAACTTCTAAGATTTCCCAGGCATTTTCGGTTTCTAAGATTATATTTAGACCCCTTGACCCATTCCGACCCACCATAGCTAGACCCAACCCGACCCGGGCCTGGGTCGGGTTTGGGTCCAGACCCGGGTCCAAATGGGTCGATTTTCCCATCCCTACTTTATAGAGAGTAAGTATACGTATGTGTGTAATATATTTTATTTTGATTTTGATGAACACACACTCTTAATAATACGTGGAAAAATTGGGGTTACAAACGGATTCCTACTCATGTAGTACTTTTGACAGGGTGTTTCTCTATTCATCTGTCATTCGAAGTTCTTTTTTAAACTGCCTCTAGCCTTTAATAATAAGATGAAATGATATTGAGGTACTTTGTGCATTACAAACCATTTAACAAAATGAAAGTAGCAAGTCAAAGTAAAAGACTTACTTTATATCGTATATAGTATAGGTATTAAGAGAGAAAATAAATAAATCTTACCTGTTTTTGTTCTACTGCAGTACTACTACAAAAGACACTATTGCTGGTTTTGACATGACAAAATACCCGGGTCCGTTTTGTTGGCACACCACACAAAAAGCAAAGATGAAATAAAATTATTCCGAATTAGTAGTTTCACAGGAACAAAATTGTTAGTATTAAGGAAAGACACAACACACACACACACACACACAATTCATAAATGAATTCTGCAGAGAGAAAACTACATTAAATGTAGTGAGTAAATTATACCCACTAGCTTCTAGCTTAGTCAAAAGTCAACTAAAGCACAGTTAGGTGTTCTTCGTGTGCAAAGGGATTCTGAGTGACAGGGTTCGTGCCAAAATTGTGCAAATATGTCACTGTTTGCAAAATCAGAGATAAATAATTTTTGAAAATTTTGAAAATGAATTAAAATGGACATGTATTAATATGACCAAATAGAATTATTTAAATGACCAATTTTAGCCTTTTAAAAAAATATTTGCACCATTTGTACAAACTTTGGTCACGAACAAGATCCACTTTTTTTAAAATGAATAAAATTGGGGTTTTTAGAAAAATTATGGGAGGAGGAGGATGGATGAAGAAGATGGATGTTGTCATGACACGTATAAAATCATAAATTAATTGTTGACTGGGGATGAATCAATACATTTTTTGACTGATGTAACAGAAGTTTCCAGAAATGGGAAGAAGTGGAGAGAATGGGAACAGGTCTGAGCCTCCCTCTGCAAAAGTTCACTGTGTCCTGTAGACGATTGCCGCATTCTGTTGAAGTGAAAAGTCGGTCCGAATTTGACCACAATTACAGAGTGTTTTTCGGTGTTAAATTTATCGGGTAAAAGTCAAGTACAAGTTAAACAATGATCTTAGGCATTGACTTTGGAAATGACTCCAGTTACGTTGCTGTTGCCCGGACTGGAGGCATTGAAACAATTGATAATGACTACAGTCTCCGAGCAACCCCGTAAGAACGCCTTTCATTAAATAATTATTTTTACTTTACAAGATTATTTAGTCAAATTGTGTTGACCATTCGCGTGTTAAATAATTGAGACTGGCCTTTTTCTTTTTTTAAAAATATCCTAGATCATACGTTGCCTTTGGAGAAAAATCTAGAATCCTTGGAGTGGCAGCAAAAAATCAGATGGTGACAAATCTCAAGAATTCCGTAGTAAGTCCATAAAGTAGTGTTGGTAAAAATGTATTTTAACAAAATGCACATTGTGCACTTGTCCGCAGAGCATTCACTATTCTTAAACAGGTTCATTTACCATTACACAATTGTGCGGGATAATTTTTTTCGGACTTGTAAATAGTAAAGTAAGCAAATGTAAACTATCAAACTTTTTTCAGTATGGATTTAAACGATTTCTTGGACGAAATTTTTCGGATCCTGTCGTCGCCAAAGAGGCCACACGTTATCCATACAAAATTGAGGAATTATCTAATGGACGAGTGGGAGTTCGTGTCAACTATCTGAATGAAAATGAAGTCTTCACCCCGGAACAACTCACCGCTATGCTTTTGACTAAATTAAAGGAGACGTCTGAAAATGCTTTGGCTGCTAAAGTTTATGACTGTGTCATATCTGTGAGTGTAACTATTTATATCCAACTTTAATGTAAATGATCAAAGCAAAGCATAAATTTCAAAGATTAGATCAAAGTAATTGACAGAGTGATTTTTTCTATTTATTATATAGTGTCCATCTTATTTCACGGATTCCGAGAGATGTTCGTTATTAGATGCTGCTGGAATGGCTGGTCTAAATGTTTTGCGTCTCATGAATGACTCGACAGCAACGTGTTTAACGTATGCAATCTACAAGCAAGATATACCAGGTAACAATGATTCACTCTTATCATATTTTATGATGAGTCATGTTATTACAAAATTTGCCATTTTCCTAATTTTAGTCAAATTTAACAAAGCAAGTAGAAGAATTATTTGAAAACTTTTCTTTTTATCTCTGTTTTAGCTTTGGAGGAACCACCTCGTAATGTGTTTTTCGTGGACTGTGGCCACTCAGCTTTCCAAGTGTTTGCCTGTGCTTTCAACAAAGGAAAATTAAAGGTTTGTTGATACTAAACGGTTCTCAGCTTTCTCATATGACTGTATGTAATCATTTCTTTTCTATCTTTGTTGAATACTTATAGATGCTTGCAAATTATTCCGATCCTTATTTGGGTGGACGTGATTTTGATGAAATTTTGGCTGACCATTTTTGTGCTGAATTTCGAACCAAGTATAATATTAATGCCAAGAATAATCCAAGGGCTTATATTCGACTTTTAGCTGAAGTTGAGAAATTGAAAAAACAAATGTCAGCTAATTCAACCAAACTCCCTCTTAACATTGAATGTTTCATGGAGGAGAAGGATGTGTCAAGTAGTATGCAACGAGCCACTTTTGAAGAAATGTGTGCTCCACTCTTGAGCAGAGTTGAGAATGTACTACAAAAATGTTTAACAGACTCAAAATTAGGTCCCGATAACATCTTTTCTGTTGAAATTGTGGGAGGATCATCTCGTATTCCAGCCATTAAACAACTCATTGAGAAGACATTTGGAAAAATCCCCTCGACAACTTTGAATCAGGATGAAGCTGTTTCTCGTGGATGTGCTCTTCAATGTGCAATCTTGTCTCCAAATTTCAAAGTAAAAGAAGTCCAAATTACTGATGTTCAGAATTATGGTATCAATATTGCTTATGCCGAGAAGGATGGTAGTGAAGGAGTAATGGAAGTATTTCCACAGTATCATCCAATTCCATTCTCAAGAAAATTAACCTTTTACCGCAAGGAGCCTTTCACCATTAAAGCCCATTATAGCCAAGAAGTTGCATTCCCCACGCCAATTATTGGCATTTATAAATTTACAAATGTTCATCCAAGTCCTGAAGGAGAATCTCTCAAAATTTCCATCAAGGCAAGGATTAATATTCATGGATGTTTTGTCATCGAGTCAGCTACCTACGTTGAGAAATCTGAAGTAGAAGTTGAAGAGATGGAGACGGATGGAGAGACTACCACACCAAGTGATACTTCTTCAAAAACGTCACAAAATAATACAGAAGAGGAAGGGAAAGCCGCTGATGAGTCAACCGGCAATGCACAAGAAAATAATACTACACAGGATAATAATACGAATCAAGAAAAATCAAAAGCTCCAGAGAAGGAAAAGAAAATGGTCAAGAAATTGGTTAAGAAAATGGTTGGGAAAAATGTTGAACTCCAATTTGATCGAAAAATATTTGGCCTTCATCGTAATGAATTGGAAAGATTTAGTGAGCAAGAGTCAAAGATGGTGGCCCAAGATCGATTCGAGAAGGAGAGAATTGATGTGAAAAACTGTCTTGAAGAATATATTTATGAAATGCGTGAAAAATTAGATGACGAACTCAATGGCTTCATTGATGAGAATACCAAAACGGAATTTTCCAAAAAATTGTCTCATTTGGAGAATTGGCTGTACGATGAGGGTGGTGATCAAAACAAAAAAGTGTATGCGGACTATTTAGAAGAATTAAGGGTAAGATTGTTAATATGTTCATATTTAGCTCATATTGATATTCACTTTTAATAATACATAAGTGTCATTTATTAATAATTTGGTTACTTTTTTACAATTATATAATTGTAGAAAGTTGGTGAGCCAGTGAAAGAATTAAAGAGAGAAGCTGTGGAGCGGCCAGCCGTCATTCAACAATTGGAAAAATCTATTCAACAAGCTCATAAAGTTGTCTGGAGTCGAAATAATAATGACGTCAAGTATCAACATTTAGATGATAAAGATGTGACCGAGTTGACCAGAATAATTGGAGAGTCTGAAAAGTGGCTTGAAGATGCAAGAAAAGCTTTCCGTGACCTCAAACCACATGTCCCACCCAAAATTAAAGTTGCCGACATTCGTCAACAAATCAAAACGTTCGAGAACCTCTCATCTCCCATAGTGAACAAGAAGAAACCAACAGTGGAGCCACCTAAAGATGTGGAAATGCCTGATGTAAATGCGACTGAGGAGACTAGTAAAGAAAATTCTAAAGATAAGGATAAACCGGAAGGTGCTGGCGAGAAAATGGATGTAGAGTAATAATAATACCGTTTATTTGCTTATGATCGACTATGATTTGTTTGATATTGATATCCTTTGCATGTGGGGACACCAAACTTTGAAAATCAAACACTATTCATTATTATTGTCAGAAAAATATAAAATTTAACATTCAAATGCCCTGTACCGTATTTTCTCTAACAGAGTCCCATTCTCCAATAGAGGCTCAGTCAAAAGTGACTCAAAAGAGCGTTTTTATGTTACATGTTACATGATTAATTCTAAGACTTTGGAGCAAAAAAGTTTCGCAAATATAAATAGAGCCCCTGGGGCACTATTGTAGAAAATATGGTATTTATGTGGTAAGGAAATGATCTACTCTGTGGCATTAATTTTTTTTGCTTAGAAATAAAGCCGTTTACTCTGTTAATTAAATTTGATAGGACAGGTTACAGATAGTCAGTGAAATTTAGTCTCACATTGTTATATATATAAACTTCTTGAAAAGTCATTCAAAATTTATCAAACATGTACCAAATGATGGTTGTAGTAATAGATTTTTTTTGCTTCAACAAGAAAACAAGTAATTTAACTTATGCATTAATTCAACGGGTAATAATATTCAAAAAAGTACGTATGTGTAATTTAACAAAGAAGGTGGATGATGTGTGTAAGGTTTTCATCCCGTCATGGACGTTGTCAAGAACAAAGGAAATTATATCTCCAAAATTAAAACGTGTTTTTTCGCATTCATATTATACAATGTATCTTTAGTGCTTTACAATTTTTTTGATATGTCCTATCAAAGATAACAATGTTAACTCCTACCAGTTATTTTACAGATTTAATTTGTTGTTGTGGAATTATTATCGTATCGAATGGCACTTTTCATTTCATTTTTTTACATGGATGAAGAGTTGTTGCCTGTAACTCTTGCAGGTCAAAAGTATACATTCCTTATTGCATAAGTGCACAGTGGTTCAATTGTAACTTACTCATGTAGCTATAGAGTGGAAAGACCAACTACTACTATTATGATTAATTCATTGTCATCATCATAATACATAATATTTACACTTTCACTGGATCCTCTATAAGCTTGCTATGTAGTGTCCACAGAGCCTGCAAACAACAAAGCAGAACTGATTAATAAAAAGAATAATTAATTTGTTTCACTACGGACTTACGAGTTATTAGATCACTCCATTTAAAAATCATTTTCCTTTACCTAAACTAACTTTAAAAATTAAAGTTCCTTGTACTTAAATACTTTAAAATATATATTATGCTCATTCACACTCATTAATTTATACTAAGAATGATGGTCAATATTATGCTAAAAACATAATTAAGGAAAAATCAATCTTCTGTCAGTAGAATGAGAAAAAAAGTGAATATCCATTTGTCAACCTCGTCATGCACCGAATTTCACACGACTAAATCTATGATATAAAAAATATTTCCTCTCTTGTTGAACTAACTGTTTTCCATTTTCAAAAAATACGAAATAAAATCGCAAATCATGCATTTTAAATAATACTCTAATATTTTGCAAAAATTTACTCTGTTAAATACTTATTAACTGGGAAGGGAATTTTTATTCTTATTAGTTGAAACGGCCAATTGAATACACACCTTCATCTCACACTAAATTTGATTACCTAATTTTGGCCTCAGTCATCTTCCCCTATAAGCTTACAGTGGAGAGCATAAAGACCCTATACACATTTTTCACCCAAGATAGGAATATCGTCAACGTGTGACAAAAATATATGCCAAGTTTCTATATTGAAATCCAAAGCTAATAACACTATTCTGGGATTATTTCGTATATTGACCAAGGGGCAAATGAGACTGTTCAATAAAAGATAAGTGGTAATTACTTTGAAATATTTGACAGTTTTCACTTTAAGCTCCAATGTAGCATCCTCATCACAGAGCATGATAGTGTTGGGATGTTGTTGGACTATTAATACAATACAAAAAATTAAGGTTAAACTATGTCACACGAATCGTGTGACACGATACATCGAGTCAATGCATACAAATCTTAATGAATAATAATTATAAATTTAACCTATAGATATAGGCCACATATGACTGATTCCTTCTTCAATTGCCTTGTACAAAGCCAAAGATTTGTGGGCTCCAGTTATGAGGATTAGTACCTGTAAAGGTCATTTTTATTATATCATGTGGCAATGTGAGACAACTAAACATTGTAAAAAATGACAGACCTCTCGTGCGTCCATGACTGTCTGAACCTATTAAGTAATGTACTATGTTTAATAATTCAGTTAATTATATGGTAATAGGATTGTATAAACAATATGTATATCAAATTTCTTACCCCTACGGTCAAGGCCTGTTTGGGCACTTTGGTCATGTCATTATCAAAAAATCTTGCCTACACATACAATAGGACAAACGTTTTCATAAGGGAATTTTTTACATTCCTGAAATGTAACTACATGGTATGTATTTAGAGGCTGACTCACATTAGCCAAGATTGTGTCATAGTTGAGAGTCTTTACTCTAGTCCGAGATACGAGGGAAGACCCCGGCTCATTAAAGGCAACGTGTCCATCAGGGCCAATTCCTCCAACAAAAAGCTCGACACCCCCACTCTTTGCAATTTCTTGTTCATATCTATCACATTCTGCTTTGAGATCAGGTGCATTCCCATTCAGAATATGTACATTCTGTGGTTGAATGTCAACGTGTTTAAAAAAATTGGACCACATGTAGTGATGATAACTTTCTGGATGTTCTTGTGGTAATCCTACGGATTAATTAACCAATAAGCTATTACTATTAAATCCATTAATCATGGACTATAATCACAATAACAGATAAAATTAAACTGTATTTGACAACTGAAAAAACGTTTCAAGATGAAGAAAAAGTTTTAAATTTACCTACATACTCGTCCATGTTAAAAGACTTGACATATTTGAAAGAAACTTTTCCAGCTTTATGCAGTTCAATCAGCTTCTTGTACATACCCAGAGGAGTTCCACCTGAATACCAAAATAAGTTTGGTCAAAAATATGTACATTTACATCATATCAAAAATTGTTATTGAAATACATTACTTACCCGTTGGTAGACCAATGACGAAAAGCCGGTCAGCAGTTGGGTTGAAATCTCGAATCCTTTTGGCAACATACTTGGCAGCCCAGTCAACTACCTAAATCATTTCAAATGCATACGTACTATATATAAAAATTGTCTCATGGTTTTGAATATTATACGAAATATACAATAGTGATTGCAAAATATTTTCAAATTGAAAACAACTGAATAAAATAAAAACTACTTTGGTGGTAGTCAATCATTTATGATTCATAATCAAAAAAGTTAAAACAAAACTCACCTGATCTCCATCGTCCAAAATTAACAGTCTCATCTTTTCAAAATACAAGTTTTCGAAGAAAAAGAACAAAATAAAAGGCTACTTAAACTAATAAATAGCAGAAAATGTACTCGAAGAGAGAGTTCCAGAGGAAGAGAAAGTAATGTCTGCCAACAACTCTGTTGCTACTTGCTAGACAAAAGACTAGCTGGACTCTATTTGTTTAAACCTCAAGGCCTTTTCAATCATAACTAATCAGGATACTTGTCACATATCGTATAAAGTGTTATTAAACCTATATTTAGTATGTAGACAAACAACTCATGGACTTTCTTGTCTCTAAGATTTCAAAGATTCAATCTTTGAAAACAACAAAGGCACATTTCTGCTCACTACATTGATATCCTTTGTGAGAGACACCAAACTTTGAACTAAATCTGATTTTTTCAACTTATTGAATCTTTTTGTGAGGAACCCCGTTTGGGTTTTTATTTCACAATTATTTTACACCTGGATCCTTTTGAACATGTTTACAATCAAAAACCTCGTCAGTAAAATTACAGACAAGGTGAGTAATTAACACAATTAATTATCCATACCTTCACTTGGTACAGGGTTATTTTTGACAAGAGCTGTCATTACTAAAGTAAGTAAATAAATATTTTCAGGGGAATGGACAGAGGTCCGGAGAAAATTCAGCTTCCTTTTTAACTAGTGAAGACCAACATTCAGCCGAGGGTTTTTTGTGTCCACCATGTATGCGAGCCTTTCCGTCAGCTGAAATGTTAGAACAACATTATTTAAAGTCACATCCAATGGGTGGAGAAGGTCAATTAAATCCTGCTTCCGATAATGATGATATTCAATTTCTTCGACAAGAGATTGAAAATCTGCAAACATCTCTTGTGGTAAGGTCACGATAAAGTCATATTTCACAAAGTACAATTCATAATGATGTGAAACAGCAGTTTTGTTTTGTCAGTCAACTTGATTTTGTGTTTACTTTATTCAGGAAGAGAAAAGCATGTCAGAAGAATTAAAAAAAGAAGTGATGAAGATTCAAACCGAATTTTACAAGAAGGATGACAATGGCAGTACATACAATGCTCAAGATCTTGAGCAAAACAATGCATTGTGTAAATATTTACTTGACTACATCTATGAATCAATAACATACACACATTAAGTAGTTTAAGAGAATTTGATTTACTACAATTTTTTGTTTTTGAATATTAACAGTAAAATCCGAGGTGACTTTATTACGACAGCAATTGACGGATGAATTAGAACAAACTTCACAGCTTAGGAAGGACAAGGAGCTTTTAAAGGAAAAATTGTTATTTTTGGCTGATGAGAATGATGCTGCCAAACTTGAAAACAAAAGTTTACAAACACAATTGAATCATAGGTACGTTATCATTAGTAGTGCTACTTGTACTACCTGTCTGTCTGTAAATACGTGGTAATAAAGATGTTCCTATATCATTTATGTAGAAATAGTGTTGATGATGCTGCTGTACTCAGACATGAGTTGGTCAGCGTACAACGGATGATGAATGAGGCCACATTGGAAAAAGAGAAACAGATCGATGAACTAAATGTCAAGATTGGGGATTTGGAAAAAAGTTTAGTCGACGCTCAGAAACAGCATGAAGGATATATAACAAGGATTGAAGAATTACAAGAGTTTAGAAATCAACATGCTCAGCTAAAGAAACAACTTGAAGACAACTTGGAATCTCTTTATGAAAAAGATTCTGAAATCGAACAACTAAAAGGAATCTTGCAGGTACGCTTATAAATATTTTAAAGTGCACCACATGGTGGAAATGGTAGAATGATACATTTTTGTTATAATACCTCAAAAGTGTTAATGTTAAAATGTGCCTATTATTTTGTTTTAGACAAAGGAAACGTTCGAGTCCTTACAGGCTCAAGCTTCTCAATCCTTGTCACAACAAGAAACTGATTCCAATAAAGTGGAAGACTCTAGTGGGCAACTTGATCCAGAAATTTTGAAAGGAGAATTGGAAGCTGCCCAGTCTCAAAATACTGAAATGTCCAAAATGTTGCACAATTTAAAATTAGAAGTAGAAAGTTACCAATCATCAATGAAGCAGCAACTTGAGGAACATGCACTCAACAAGCGAAACTTAAATGCCCAACTTGCAGATTTGAATGAACACCTCAAAAAAAAGGTGAGTATAAATTTTTTTAAATCCTGTTGCAATACGCTAATATCGATTTTTATCATGATAAAATTATTTACCATATATTTTTTTGTGCTTTTTAAGGATGAAGAAATTGGTCTACTGGTCAAGACTGCCGATGATTCTCAAAAATTGTTTCAAGCCAAAGGTAGATACTTGAAATATTTGAAGATCATTTACATATTACATTTTCATTTGTTTAGCACATTCTCCTTACTACATTAAAATTGTTTTTTTGAATTTCTAGTTGACAAAGTCAACGAATTGAGCAGCGTCGTTACGTCGTTAACCAATGATATTACTGAAACGAATAAAGTATTAGAAAATTTGCAGGTCAGTATAAATCAATGTAGTTGATACTTTCTTTAATTTATAAAAATACTAGTACGCTTTTTTATTAATACAAGAATGGAATATTTACTATTATGTCTAGGAAACAATGGTGGCTGAGAAGAGCAAATTCTCAAAAGAAATTGATGCTTTAAATGCTATCATTTCAAATCAAGGAGCAGAGTTGAAAACTGTACGAACACTTGGGGAAAAATTATCTCAAGAATTAAAGGAAAAAATTGACGAGTTAGCAAAATTGTCAACAGAGTTGAAGGAGGCACACTCAGTCAACCAAGCTCATTCAGAAAAAGTATTAAAATTAGAGAATGAACTAAAAGACGCACAAGATTTAGTTTCCAAGAAAGAAGAGGCCCTGGATGGTGTTATTAAAGATTCATCTGCAAAAATTAATCAAGTCATGCAAGATTATGAATCTCGTCTTAATTCTTCAGAGGAAGCCCTTGTAAATAACCATAATATTTCCAATTTACAGTATCTTTATAATCGTATTCAATAATTATGAAGACAGAATGATGATGTATGTTTTTATTATGTGTAGGCTGAGAATAGAACTCAGATTGAAAGTTTGAATAGCTCTTTAACTGCGAAGGCACAAGAATTTAAAAACTTACAAAGGATATTAGACGAAAATAAATCATCGGTTGCAGACAAGATTTCAAAAATTGAGTCTTTGGAAACTGTAATACAAGAAATGGATTTTTCCAACATAGGTGAGGCAGCTAGTCAAAATAATTTTAAAATTTCGTTTAAATATGCTTAACGAAGGAGGCATATTTTTGATTTACTTACCTAGATCTGAAGGAAAAACTAAAGTCTAGCGAAGAAGAAAAAGCACTATTATCTGAAAGGTGTTTGACTGAACAAAGTAAAGCTGATGCATCTCAACAGGCCTATGAGGAATGCCGAAGAAAGGTTCACTAGTTTCACAAGTAACGTGTAGAATATTTAATAAGTACCAAATTATTAAATGTTTGAAAAATGTCAACAGCTTGAAGATTCGGTGGCAGCGTTGCAAGAATTAGGAAGGGAAAACCAGAGCTTACAAATTGACAGTGCCAAATTACATGCTCGCCAATGGATGGATGATTCCTTAGTAACAAATTGTAAATGGTAAGTATGAGTAGATTTTAAGAAAGTAAAAAGTAAGCAACTTTCTGACTTGAGTTTTGATCTTTTTTCAGGTGTGTCAAAGAATTTTCTTTAACAATCAGAAAGGTGAATTTGTATGATCCATACTACTATCTGAATTAAAACGATATGAAACGCATAATTTCTGATAAATTCTACTCTTTTGTTCTCTAGCACCATTGTCGTATGTGCGGTTTTGTAAGAAAAACATTACATATTTCTTTGTACAATATGAGCCAGTAGTTTACCGATATACATTACTTCATCAAATCTAATTATGTTTCGTTATGTACAGGTTTTCTGTAACGATTGTTCGTCCCGTACAGCATCATTGCCCAGTAGTAAGAAACCTTTGAGGGTTTGTGATTCGTGTTACGAAAATTGTACAGGCACTCGGATCGTGTCCACCAGTGATGATCACCATTAGGAACGACAGATCATTAATATGAATCATAATTTAGGAAAAAATTCCTAAATGTTTTACTTTAGTCAAAGTTCTATAATCATCTTCAGGCACTAAAACTTTTATCAAGACAATTATGACTGTCGCAATCCATGCCATAGACAAGTTCATACCAAGTACATGTTATTTTAAATAAGTTTTATAATGTTTTAATTATAAAACTAACTAATCAGAAGAACGGTTGCTACTATAATATACAATGTATACATCTATTATCTACTGGACATACAAACAAGTTACGAAATTGATGCTACCATATTACATATATATTAGAAAATAAGTAACTGTGTATTATCGCTTTAAGAAACTCTGTGCCAACTCTTAATTTGAGTATTTGCCTTTTACCAAAATGTTACACACACACTTCATGTGAGTTGAAATTCCCGTGTCGGCTTATTTGGGAATGCAGGAAAAAATGAAAATTTAACAATGTCCTTGTTTTCATTTGTATTCTGTAAGTTTTTTTCCCATATTTTCTTATATATACCAAAGCAAAGAGAATTTAAGTAAAGTACTTATTTAAGATGGTCTGAATGAAATTTGAATTTGTTTACAAACATAAGTACACACACGCCATGTTGTGTATTTGTTACTACGTTTTAACTACCACAACGCTAGATTTGCCTAAATGCTAATTAGAATAATTTAAAATGTATATATCAAATTATAGATCAACACTAAGAAACAGAATTTGTCGACTCACAAAAACTATTTAAAAAACAACATAATTTTACAGATTCGTAAACGTTACACACATAACTAACAAAAAGAGATATATTATATCTAATGAATGTGTACAGTATTTCTTCAAAAAGTATACACTTAATAAATCCAAACAAAAGTTTATCCTGAAACAACTTACTTTATTTCAGCTAGGAGTGAGAGCAACAACGTTTTGAATCATCTTTGTAAATATTCATGAATGATCTGATGCAGCATACAATTTACATGTCTAAAACTAGGTGGTCTATTATAATATTTGTAGGTGATAGATTCTCGGAGAAAGATTTCTCCATTGTGTTCAATCACTGTGGATTTCCCCTCTTTCCTCCCTCTTTGTGTTTTGATCATAATATTCTTATAAAATATATCATAATGCATGCGATTCAGGTTTCATTCTTGAATAAAGAAAAAAGAGTGTGTACTTTCTCTTCCACGTCCATTCTACACACTATTGTACATGAAATCAATTTTCAGGAAAGTGAAAAGAGACCATCATCATATCAAAAGGAAACGTGAACGTTCACTTCACGAGTTTGACTGGTAAAGACAGAGAAAGAGGGACGGATACACCCACGATACAAATATGTATGGATGAACTTACTAGTATATGTACTATTGCCCCTGGGTTTTTATTAGTAGGCAAGGGAGTCGTTGCCTTGTTGTACATTTTATTATTATAGAACTGAATTCACAGGGCTGATCTTAACTTGTTCGTTTACCCGACGAGCCCGACTAACAGGGAGACCTTTAGGCTAGGAGTCTCTCTCATCCTGGTAGAATAATTGATGTGTGTGTGTGTGGTACCTTCACTGATGATGAACAGTCATAACAGCCCGTCTCCTCCTCCTTCCTCTTTGCCCTAATAATGAACGAGCTCAAGGATCTTCACCTAGCTTTTCCAATCCTCCTCCTCCTAGTTGACAAAACCATCGAAGCAATCCTACATGAAATCAGCTCTCTCTTTGATCATTCTGTCATTTACACAATCTACAGAATTCATACATACACAAATTACAAAATGTGGTCCTACCTACCACCACCCTTGCCATTGTTGACTAAAACACGTTTCCCAATCTCAAGGTAAATTGGGAATCCTCTTGATTGATTGAGCTCCCCTCTTTACCCTCTCTCGTAATGTGACCTAACCCTCTCCACATAGTTCATCCCACACACAAGCAAACATTTAGTCATTCAAAATTTAAGTACATACAACTTACGTGGGCTAGGGTTTTCCCCACTTTACATATTAATCTTTCACAAGGTGACAATCACACGGGAACATTTCATTTATTACGACATACAGAGCAGAGCACAAGGGGAGAAGGAGAGCGTCAGCAGTCAGTCAAATTAAACATACGGAGAATTATAAAATCGAAACTCAGTCAAATTTCATTTACCATATCAAGAATTCATGTACGAAAGTTCAGCAACTTGTATGATTAACAAACTGATGTACATATGTAAGTATACACACAACAAGTCAGAGAGTCTACAAATTACAATTTATTTGGAAACTTCCTACGCCCTACGAAACTCGTGTGTGTATCTACAGTATGTATATATGTTACAGGCAGTATCCTTACCACCGGCAGTTTATAAACTGCCTAGGCAGTATCCAAACTGCCTAGGCAGGAT
>WJFB01000763.1:0-48007 GCA_009870185.1 Pygmarrhopalites habei | reverse complement strand
ATTTTTAATGATTTAATTGTGATTAGTGTTTGTGTCACAAAGTTGTCCTGTCTTCGTGAATAAGCTTTCAATTAGTCATTGAATGTGTGTGCAAAAATCTGGACGTGTACGTTGAACTGTTTCATTGCTAGAGAAGTCTAAAGTTGAAACCTTGTAAAAAACCTGCCACAATAGCCCCGCTCGACCCTAGAAGCAGAGCAACTACTCGTACACTAGTAGACTACACATAATCTTTTTACGTACATTTGCATGCCAATCTGGCCTTCATTTTTTTCAATTTTTGGTTCACTTTTTTCCTCTTCATCCCACACACAATGTCAGACACACACACAAACACAGACAACCGAATTCAGGTTACAATGTAATGTAACGATGCATTGACAATGGCTGCAGAGTATGAAATATAGATGATAGTGTTCTTCATTTGCACCAATCTTTTCACAGGGAGAGAGAGAGTCGTGTATTTAGGAGTAACCTCTACATTTTGTGAATAGAGAGAAAAGCCTTTTCGTTGTACTGTGGCTGTGGCCAAGCAGAGGGGCTAGACTCATTTTGACAGTGTAAATACAGACACATAGTACACAAATATATTCAATATGGAGAATAGAGTGGAGTGGTCTCTTTCTCTTTCTCTCTCGTTAATACTAGGATATGAATGTGAGGACAATAATAATCGATAATGTATGAGCAACACAAAGTAGATAGAGAAATGATAGAGGCTAAATTCCAATAAATATGGTATAAACATGAGTGTAAGTATGAACACACACACACGCAGAGAAAATGGTCAAAGGAGGGTCCTAGACAATAAAAATTTCTCATTATTTCTCCTCATATTTTTCCCTTCTTGAAAACACATATCCCTTGTTTTTGTGGGTTGTATGAATATTCTACTGTCCTATTTTTTCATCCAATCCTTCTTTCTCTCAACACACTTGTCTCTTTAAATTGTTCACTTGACATGAATAATATTAATTGAATATAGAAAGAAGATACACTGTTCAATTCATTGCACATTACAGCTTAGTTTACTTTGCTCCATTCGACTGACATTTTTAGCTCGTGCAATTATGTTTTATTTTTCATAATCATTTATATGGTGCAGGGAGAAGAGATTAAATCCAATGGCATACAAATGCATAATGTCCATCGTACATTCTGGATGCTCAATCTATGTGCACTTTTTCAGTGCATAGGAACCGTGACCAGTGCAACTACAATCCAGGGCTTATCGGAGAAATAAATGATTTTTTAGGACATGAACTAATTTAGAAAAACGCAGTAACCGGATTTTAATTCCGAATCCATCGGCTTTCATTTCCAATTCTACGGTACTCGTTTTTACGTGTGTATAATATGGACAGAGGTTGACTATGACACTGAGCTCTGTGCGACACAATTTCGGAATTGTTTGTGTGTGGAGAATGAGACTAACATATATTGAGTACAATATAATAAAGCCGATAATGGATTTTGTCCAATACACAGTGGATAATCATATAGAATTCATAATGAAATGAAATAACGTTTTGACGGCGCGTTCTGGGAAGAGTGAGTAACAAGAGAAAAAGTGTACATTACACTCTAGTGACAATCACCAATCAAACATACATACACAATAACGTCAATACATACACTGTGTATTATTCCTCTTTATGCATGTAACTGGATTGAGGGGGAAAGCAAATAGTAAAAGACTCATTTAACCCAATCACTTTGGGTTCGGATTAAGGGGAAAAGTGTTGCTACATCATTTTATTTCACTAACAACTCCACATGAATGCTGAAATACTGTGAAATTAAATAATAATTTGTGCAACCTATTTAAACAAAAAATATTTGAATATTCTAGATTGCATCAAGATTTCTATTTAAAAATAAAAATGTTTTGTTTCACACATTTACCTGTCCATACTTGTATTCCCATTCTGATCCCCTACTATTCATATTCGTCAGCTGTTCACAAAAATTCACTCAGCTGGCATGTTGGGGGAGAAGAAAGAACAGAAATTGATACAATAACAATACACACTATACACGCGTAGTCCAAACCACAGATAAAAACTTTAATCCTACACAACGTTAGCCACGTTCCTGATAAAGAAAACACTGATTACCCAGCAGCTCTCCTCATTATATTCATATCACTTTTCCATGAATTTTCCTAATACCATTTATAAATTCTCTCAATGATGGAACACAGGACAATTTTTTTCACGAGAGAAATTTTTTTGTAAAAAAGTAGACAAAACAAAGTCTAGTTAAATTTTGCACAGTTCCAAAACAACAATTCGAATAACGAATAGTGAGCATGTCCGATTAGTGTAATGATTAAACTCTTGCTGTGTATTCATGCCTTCATGCGTATGTACATCATACACCATACACCTTCCTCCATTACACCTCACATTAAAAGCTCCGGGGGAAAATGATGGTCTTCATCGCAAAACCCATATTTAGCCCTCAATATATTTGTACTCTGTTGGAGGAGGAGGTATCTGTAATGTGCGAAAATGTAGATTCAATTCATTCTGATTCAAAGTACACACACACACACACACACACACACCGTCGTTTGACTCATCGTGTGTTGTGTTGTGTGTGGTACTTTATCAACACATAAATTGACTCTCTAAATAGTTAAAACATCCGGTGGTTGCCCCAGGCAGACTTGGAGAGAGGAGAGGAGAGAGAGACTTGTCAAAGAACTCATCACACACACGCACACACACACAGTACACACAACACTTGATACATTTCGTCATAGCTATACCTACCTACGTCAATGATGCTTGCTCATCGATCTGTAATGGATTCCAATAGCCCTATCCTCAAGGAAAAGGAGTCAAGAACACACACAGACACACACTACACTACACTCAGTACAGACACTGTATTACAGAGTGTAGACAAAAACCCTATGGAAAATACAGTGTATACCCCACACATGTGGGACACATACCTCCATTTCCACCTCCAGCGACTTTTTTGCCTATATAAATATATCACATAATAAGTCAATCACTGCCACAGCCATCTTCCACCATGTCTCCCTCTCCTAATCATATGTTGATGATAGTCGTCTTCCTCTCTCTCTCTCTTATTATACTCTCATCCCTTGTTTCACTCTACAGGATTTAGAACAGCGTGTGTGTCGACCATTTGAACCACAGAAGCATCGGCTGAGATTGGTCTGAGCTGACGAAAATACCGCGCATATCGTCACTCACGTGTCATCACAAAGGTATCACCATCAATTATCAACAACACCATCACCTCCCGCACTCCATGAGTCCAACACACACACACACACACTTTTATAAGTACATCCACACACACGTGTATGCAAGATAGAACATGGCTTTTGATACCTCACATTATTACCTATTCCCTCTATCCATCACCCATCCCCAACACCCAGACGACTCTCTCTCTCTCTCGGCTTGATTACATACGTCCATCCATAATTGATGAAACATAAGTATACATAGGTACGACATCACAGTCCATACACACACCCTGTGAGACTACGTGTGTGTGGAACCTCAAATCTATATAATAAATATATACAGTGTAATTGCTGGTAGGTATAAGTGGGTAAAAAAACAGGGGACTAATTGACTGTTGTTCATGTTGATGAGCTTGATGGGGATGTTGACAAGTTGGCTCGGTGTGGGGAGGAAAGATTAATTATAAATCAAGGAGGAACGTTTTCTTGGAGTGGAGAAAGGTGATCAGACAAACTTGTTGTGGAATAAGATGTGGAGATTAATAATTTAAAATTAAATCTAGGACACTCCTACGTATCTTATGTGCAGACACAGAGAAAGACTGAAGAGGCTATGTACAATGGAAAAGAGGTTCAAAAGTGCCACAGTCTCAAGTAGACACTACATACACAGGGAAGGAGAGAGAGAGGGAGAAATGAGGAAGGAGGGGAAAGAACAAATAAATTATAAGCGGGTTAAATTATGGGTGATGACGGAAATCAAGTTTTTTTCTTCTTTTAAAATGAATCTCAATACGTTTTCCCTCCCACCCTCTTTTCTCTAAGTGTGCAGTGTACATATGTGTGTGTTTGGCTCTGTTTCTATGTGTGGCTTTGTGCTGTGAAAGCTGGTAAGGATGTTTGGGATGAGATGGGAGGGGAAGGAGACGGAGAAGTTGAGGGAGATGCCTTTCACCCTGGTCTTGCTATTTACTTTCCATGCGTCCCTTTGCATATATTTACTGACAAGTTGTGCAAAAGATATAAGGGAAATAATGTAGGATGGAAAGAGAGAAGGGGGAGGAGGAGGAGTGAAGTCACAGACTATGCATAGAATGCTCTACAGACATATAGTGGAAAATGCTGTGTGAGAGAGAAGGAGAGAAAGGAAGTGAATGCAAAAGAAGGAAGAAGGAGAAGAAGGGAGGAGGGGAGTTAGCGACCGAGGAAAACGAGGGGAAAAGGCATCACTGCATTTCTAGAGAAGAGAGTAGAGTAAGAGAGAAGGAGGAGGAGGGAGGGAGGGTGGGAGAGGAACGAGTGGGTCTTTTGCATGATATTATATATTGTATAAGAGGGAAGGAGAGTAGACATTGGGAGTAGTAAGTAGTAAAAGAGGATGCGGTGAAGATGGCACGGCATAATGATGAGCAGAAGAAACGACGAGAGTTCAGAAGTAAGGGCAGTCAGAGCGAAAGGAGGAGGAGGCAGAGAAGAAGAAGAAGAAGAGAGGAGAAGAAAGAGGCAGAAGCAGACTGAAGCTGAGGAGAAAGACCAAGACGAAGAAAAAGTCAAAGCTAAAAAGTAACAAGAGGTTGAAAGTGTGCTGCTTGTGTGTGTGTGGAAACTCCTGGTCGTCGCTCTGCTCTGCTCGAAAGACTGTACTCTACTACCCAAAGAGAAGAGAAGGAGTGAAAGCGTAGAAGGAAGGAGTTGAGAGTACGGTAGGCTAGGTAGTCTGAATAAAGTTCTTATAAGAACAAGATTTTCTTTATATAATATTTAATATAGGAGGTAAGTGTGTAAGTAATCGAATCTACACACACACACCATCCCTATACTCTTTCCCTCTCCCTCCTCCTCTCGTCTTCTACACAGACTGACATTTACAGAAAACTCTTCCTTTCTCCACGAGGAAAGTATGTAGTGCACACTCGTGTGGGTGTGTGTGTGTTATTTGTATGTACAGTCCATAGTTGTAGGGATATGAATGTCAGTGTGTTTGTGCTCTTGAAATGCCTCCTCACCAGTGAATTCTCATATAAATTTAAGCTTCTTTACTCCTGCCTGCTCTCTCCTCCTCCTTCTCCTCTCTTCCTGAGTTTCACTAGCTATTTTAACTTGCATTGTATATACTCCCAGAGTACCTTGTATTTTCTCTCTCTCTCTCTCCTGAGGCCATGTACAGTACACACTGTTCACATACATGTCTGTGTGTGTGTGAAAGAGTATTCTCCAGACTACGGTTATATAGGCCATCACTAGTCTTTCCTTAATAGTAGTTTTATATCCGTATGGAACTATAAATGAGAGAAACCCATAAGAAAATAATATATAGTCAGTAATCTGGTCGTCAGAATGTTGGTTGAGTCGTAGAGATAGAAAAGAGAGAGAGAGAGAAAGCTTTCTCTCTTCCCCACTCTCACTCACTCCCTCTTTCTCCCCATATAAATGCATAGGGGTGGATGTGGATGGAGAATGGAGCGGGAGAATGATGTTATATAAAATGTACCATGCGATGCCATACCTATTTGACTATGTCAAAGAATCTGGGAGAGAGGGAAGGAGAGAGGAGGGAAATTGGTTGGTTTTCGTTACGGCTATTCTACTTCTCCTTCTGCTTGCTTTTACATTGATCTTCTGTGCGCACACGCCTTTTTACCGAAAATGTGTATGTTTCACAGTTGAAAGCAGCCGGAGAATGAGCTTCTATCTCTCTCGCTAGCTCACTCACTCACTCTACTTGTCTCTCTCTCTCTCTGCCTGTATCCCCAAGGATCCATGCGTCCACACAGAATGGCACAAATTCACACACATCAATACAACACCCCGCCACCACTCTCTTTTTTCTCTCTCTCCTCCGACTCCTCAATCCTCCACCAAACTGCACTGAACAAATCCAAGCAAACAAAGACTTTATAGCTATCCCATCTCTCTCTCTCTTTCTCTCTCACCCTGTATAAGAATACTCTACTATTTACAAAATGAAGGAGAGAGAGAGAAAGACTGAGGGAGAAATGTATTCTCTCCCTATATATTTATAGACCCACACACATAATGTATATCTGCAACAGTTCTACAACAAAATCCATTTGTGAAAGAGAGAGTGAAAGAGAAAGACTGCACTGGAATACTTTTCTCTTCACCCTAAACTACCAACACACTTTATTTCTTTATACATAAGTACAGTTGGATGTATGGGGTGTACATGTCATACAATGTCTGGCTCATATACATTTATATGTACGTGTAGTCGAGCTAAGCTCCCTTTATGTGTGTGTGTGTGTGTGTGGAGTATGGAGTATGGGTGGGGAGAGAGTGAGAGGGAGGGAGCTAATATGTACAAAGTCGAAGACGACGGAGTAGTTGATATTTCCTTTTAAATTTATGCAAACATATACATTATATGTAGACTCAGATGACTGTACACACACACACACAAACACACACAGCTCCGAGTCTGTCAACTGTGAGAATGGAGGCGAGATACAGTGAGGTTCTACTCCTCTGACTGTACACTCACAGATACACAGTTTCTCTCTTTCTCTCTCTCTCCGTCTCTTTTTACTTAGCGCTTTCTCTCTGTCACTTTTACCTCCGTTCTCCTCTCTCTCTCTCTCTCTCTCTCTCACGTCGCTAACTTTGAATGTCTGATTTGTCAAAGTTAAACTTGCTTTTCACCCAACCCCCAAAACTCCCAGCTCTCTTTTCTCTCTCCCAATACTTTTATCCAATACATAGTCCCACACATTTGAATATTTTGTGTACAAAATAAAAGAACTTTATATGGCACGCCAGCTATTTATATACAACATGAGAAACGAGAGGGGAGAACGGAAATGGAGAGAGAGAGAGAGAGAGAAAGTATACAGGTCGGAGGAACATATTATGTGTGTCTCCACTCCACACACACACACACACACATGCACATACTCTGTGTGTTCCCCTACTTTTCAACAACTAGAGAGGGAGAGAAACAACAACACACACTTATTATACCATAGAAATGACATTATCATACATGAACCATATTATGCGCTCACAAATACACACACCATCCCTTCCCCTTACTTTCCCCGCTCACTCTATGCTCCTGCGTTCAATATGCACGAGAGAGCAGAGAGAAAAGTGTAACGAATTCCATTGTGTATGTAAGTAGCCGTGTGTGTGTGTGTGTGTGTAGTGTGTAGCTAGGATGTGTTATACATATTTTTTTACTTTTGTGTACGAGCATATGTGCACAACACACATGAACAGGTATGTTATTATACAATGTGTGTGTAGAGTCACCTTCAGTAATGTCAACTTTCTCACTGTTTGCTCCGTGTACTCTCCGTAGCTTTTACCTTCTTTGCATGTGACTCGGTGTCCGTACATATATACACGCGTACACTCACAGATAGACCTGTCAGGTACAATGTGAAAGACGAATTGTTTTGACGAATTTCCGAGAAATGCAGATTGCTAACAATGAAGGCTCCTCCATTCTACTCTGAAATACAAGGATGGAAAGAATCCAAATTTATTTTTCTAGAAAAACTAAAATATTTTAAATTATTATACGCACAAGTCCTCTCTCTCTCTCTCTCTCTTCGTCGTTCTACATATCGCATGCACACACATAAGCTTGAAGGTGGAGGTTGAGGAGAGGAAGAAATGCTTGTGAAATTCAAAGAATAAATGTGCTGAATTCAAAGTAGGCTCAAGAAAAAGGATACTACACTACACACTCCAGTTCCCTACAATCTTCTTGTTTTACACTCTCCAGTCTTTTGAGTGTATATGCATTTGCCTATTTTTGCTCAGACGTATTTCTATTACGCATGTAATTTAGCGAAAACTTTTTCCCCTCCTCTTGTCTCTCTTTTTCCTCCTCCACGTACATTTGTGAGGATAAGACAGAAGGTGCAAAAAAAGTTTTTCTGTTTGCAAATTTTTGTGATGGACGTCTGCGTCTCTCTCTCTACATGTTACGTGTGTGTGTAAATGCAAGTATTGGAAACGAGAAGGTTTAAGAAAAAAGACAGGTAGGAACAATATAAGAAAAGGTAGGCAGACACAATATGTACAATTCGAGATGGGGATTGGACTATTGGACATTTCAATTGTACTTTTTGTGCATTAACTCGCCTTGAATAATGTATGTGTGTGTGGGCCTGTGTTTGCTTTGTGGCCTTTGGGTGGACGTCTTTGCACACGTCCACGTTTTTATATCACTCATTACTATTCTCCCATTTAATAAGATAAGCTGTTCTATGGTAATCCATTCTTTCTCTTTTGAAGTTTATGTAGCTTCTCTCCTCCTGACTCTCACGTCAAAGTGTACATATATTTTCATCCCTTTTTTGCAAAAGGAGGGTACATGAAGGGACTGAAAAGGAGGAGGAGGAAGGAGTGGAAAAAACATCTTTTAAAAATATTTTACATATCAACATCCATTTTTTTTCACTTTCGACAATTCAATTACACATTTATTACAATGTCAGTTGTTGCTGTTACAGTTTAGTTGTTGTTCCTATTGTGTGGGGTGGAGAGGAGGTAGGAACACACACACACATGTATACACATATAGGAAATTCAATTGTCGGTAGTTTGCTGGATTCTGACAGGTGACGAAATATTCCAATTTCCCTGTAGCACCTCATTCGACTTTACATTCCTTCTCCCTTCATATCCTCATGCATACATTGCATTATGTTATACAATTTCATTCTAGGTACTTTTTTAATTCCTACTCCACCACCATCATATACACAATAGGTGGGTTGTGTTGTGTGTGTGTGTACAAAAGTTGTTTTGAGGAATTACACAGGTATTTCACCTGAGCAACGCTCCTTCCTCCTCCCACAATCACCCCCTGAGACAGTTTTATATTGGATTACATTAGCATAAAAATTCTACACAGCACATATCAAATACAGGACTGTGAGTTGGGTACAGTAGTTTGGGGGAAATATTAACTCTTTGATCTCAATCCTGTGCGCTACATATGTAGTTTGTGTGTGTGTGTGTACGGATTGGATGACGTGTGACGTGTAGGGTTAATTATACTCTTGCATGCCACCATGATAGGCGTTATTGTCGTATAATCAATAATCCTATACTCACATCAACGCACTACACAGGTACAACAACAACAAACATACACTGCACAATTTATAATTTACTTTTTGATCGTCGTAGAGTAGAGAAAAAACCTTTGTCTTCCCTTGAATTCATTGATTTACTAAAGGAGAAATTCCATGAGCTTTAGTTTCATATTATCTTTCAGTGGAAATATTATTTTTTCCAGATTTATATTTTCTATATAAAAAATTCAAATTGAGAATTGAAAATACAATGATTCCTACTGGTGTATGTTTTTTGTGGAAATAAAATAATTTTTTGAATAATGTAAAAGTTAAAAGTTAGGTTTAATAACTAATTTAGGGTTCAAATGGGAAATAAGTTGGCATCATAATTGACTCAAGTTACTTCTAGAGTGTTTTGTCCAGCTTCGACTTGACTTTCTTACAATACGTACATAAGATATGAATACAATTGTGAGTGACAGGGGACAGTGGAAAGGATAAATGCACCCATTTCTATTTTTATGGTTATGTGGCAAGGAGAAAGCAAATGAGAACAACAAGAGTGAAAGAGAGAGGGAGAAACTTGAGTGTGTTGTTGTGTTGTGTTGTATTGTGTAGAAGAGTAAAAGTTTGGCGGGGCTTCCTTTCCAAAACCCAGGTTTCCATGGCCATGGCCAACAAATGTGAATACTATATCCATCATCACACACACAAACATAAAAAGAGAGGGGGGGGGAGATATGTACGGCGTATGTATACAGGAAGAGTGTTGTAGATATGATACATACTGTCTCTTGTTTTGTGAAAGAAAGGAGGGAGAAAGGAGAAGGACAGTCGTGGTGGTGCCATTCATGTTGCTTCAGTTTTGTTACTTTAGACTTGTGTGTGTGTGTGTGTTTGTACACTACACCACTCTTCCAATGAATGATATATATATCCTTTTCTCCAGAATTAAGAGTGGAAAGTCACTTTTATCGACTAGGCTCATTGATTTTATTTTTCTCCCTCCTCCTTCTTCCTCGTTAAAGCGACTAAGCGTATGCTCACTTTACCTACTTTTATCTCCCCATTGTACACACACAAGTCCTTAATCTTTATTTTGTTTCTTTGCCAGGAGAAAAAGAGAAGGAAAAAATGCATAGCTTTGAGAGCTACAAAATTTTGGAAATACAAATCCAGTCATGTTTATTTTAATTCCAATTGTAATTGGGTGTTAAAAAATTAGGTTACTTTTTCTAAAACTGTACTCACACTGCACACTGGCTATTCCAGTTTTACTTTCTCCCCTGAAAAACGTCGTCTCGTCATCACCGCCTTTATTAGTAATCTCGACAATTCAAAGAGTGTCCAATTTACTGGGAGAGGGAAACCCCCTCTTTCCTCCCTTGTCCTCCTCTCAACTCTCAATCACAATTGAAAACGTCACTCTTCATTCATTTAACCTTGTACACCCAATAGTTATCATCATCTCAGTTTTCCATCCAATCATTTTATCCTTTTTTCTCTCAATTTAATTCGATCCACCACTTAAGACTGATCATAATTTTTTCCATCTCGGATGTGTAATTGCAATGAATTTTCATTTCCACTTCTCTTTCTCTTGTGCACACGACACCAACGCTACAGGTTTCTTCTCTTTCACTACATACAGTAGCCGAGAGTACGAAAAGATACTATGGGGTTGTAATAATGTATGTAGGAATATAGTTGTACATCTTTTGTCAATCTGGTTCCTAATCGTATTAACATCTTATTACGAGTTTAAATACACTGATATGATTGTCAAGTGGGAGCTCATGGCACTTGTAATTTCACCCAAAAGTGAAAAGAGAGGATGAAAGGTGGGAAGCAGGAAATAATATCCAAATATCAATAATGATCTTCTTGATGGTTTTCCCTTCCACACACACACACACTCATGGAGGATGAAGGGATGAAGAAATTAAATTCGGAATTTCAGCTCATACAAATTCCGCCTCCCTCCGTTGTGTATGTACGAAAGGGTGACCAAACTCTAATATTATTTTACCCGGGTTCATCCCGCCAAAATGAGACTAGTGTATATCGTACTGGAATGGAACGCAGGGAGGTTTAAGCATGACCAGTTCGCAGTATGCGTAACTATAAAAGAGACCAGGTTTTCAAGGAAATGAATACGGTATCCAGGCATATCTATAACGAGGCCATTTCATACTTGCCCTATAAGAACCACATGATCAAATGTACAATAAAACGAAAACTTTGGGTCTCCCCCAGTCTACCATTTCTGTATTAATATCACACACACAAACTAAGGCTTCTTTCTCCAGCTCTTAAATGGATTTAAGAGGTATAGTGGAGAAGAGAGGGGGGCTATTTGACTTGGCAAAAGGCGGATTCTTCTCACTCTTACTATAACACACGGGCATGCAGACACACACACACAAACGCCGCCGTACATTACATATTCCCTCGTCTCGTCTTTGTCAACTTGTTACAAGTTTGTAATTCAATTACCTTCAATTTGATCGACCCAAGAAGAGTTACAATCAGAAAACTTCATTTTGTACATTAACTTCATATCTCCCTCTTCCTTCCTTTCTCTTCCTCTCTCGCCTCTCTAATAGATTCAAGGAAATTAAAAAGAAAGGTTTCCCATTGTCCTTCCCACTCTCTCTTTTTATCCATACAAAACACACATTTTATCTCTCTCCACGATCAACTCAAATATTGAATTTTATTGCTCATTTACGCTTTACTCCATTTAACTCCTCGTGTTTATTTGTGTGTGTGTGTGTGTGTGTGGCTCAACAGCAGTTTGGACGTTTGTAGTGTAGACAGACAGGGAGGGAAAGGAGGCGAAAGACATACAAGTAATTGGACAATTTTTTTTCGGAAGGGGGGAGGACAGCTTAACTTAAACATTTTGATGTTCACATGACAGTGAAAAGGGCTCGTAAAAAATCCCGCAAGTACTTTCTCCTTAAGGGACCCCCCTCCACCCTCCCCTCACCTCATACACACTAAAAAGAATTTTATCGACCTCTCTTTTTCCCACTCCCGCCATCCATCCACGTTGTACATTTTTTGTGTATGTACATGCACGGAGAAAATGGAAGTTTTACCACACTCACACTACTAGTATAAAAAGTGGAGGAGGGGAATCCACGGGAATAAGGGGGAAAACTCCCTGTTGTGTGTGCTAATTAATTATAAATATAATGGGACTTTCAATTGATTATGACGCTCATTATTAGGATAGGGCTAGTCAATTAAACGTATCATAACTGTCCAAATTATACTATATTTCCCTAAACCCCAGCCCTGCCAACAGATACACATAAGTATAATCCACAGTACACTTTTTATATCGGATATAGGAATATGAACCATGTCTTAAAAAACCTTTTATCTATAAAATTGTATATCTTCTTCTGCAACTATATCTACTGTATGTGAGATAGCAAGTAAACTACCCACCTACACACCAACCAATGGAACGTGTCCACAGTATGGCCCATTATTAACATACAAAGAAGTAACCCGAAAAGACACCCTGTTCAAAATTCCACTCACCATATTATTAGCCAAGAAATAAAGGACAGATAGGGAGAGAGAGAGAGAGAGAGAGAGTGGGAGAGAGAAAGGAGTATACTGGAAAATTATCCTTCCTCGTCTTTTGCCCCTGAACCGCAAACTGGACACTAACAGCCAGTGGTTTTTTCCCCATCGTTTCCGCGGTGGCGGTGGTGGTAGTGAAGGCACAAGTTGCTAATGTACATGTGTCTAAGGTATGGAAAACACCTCATAATATTTTTCATGCCTTTTTCCTCCTCCTCCTTTGATAAGAGACATGGAGGAATTTAGCACACACACACAAATGATATCCATGTGTATGTGTGCAAATAATAAAAGAGTGTAAGAATGGCAGGACTTGTTTTCCCCTTACTTCACTGTAAGATAATATAAATGTGTGTGGATAAATAATACAGAAATATAATAACAAAGTTCCTCTCTTTTAAATCCGCTCAATTATTCATCGATAGCACGCCCTCAAAATCAGCCAACTCTCTCCCTATCTATCTACCGTATATTTTTTAGTATCATACTGTAGGCTGTGTGTGAGTGTGTGTGTATGACCCTCCTGTCCTTTCACCACACACCTAAATAAATATCCCAACGTAGCAACAACTAATAGAGCCACTACATTTTGCTCTGTGTGCCTTCCCTTGTGCTATTCCACATACACTGAGACACATTATTATAATATTAGGACAAGAGGAGAGCGATATGTGTGTGTAGGTTTGGTAGCGGAAAGACCGTTGTGCCATTAAAACTGCATATGATTCCAAAAACCTTTATGTACATACGAGGGCGATAAATATAGTTCCTCTTTTGCACAGAGTACAGTACATTGACATGTATCAAAGTGTAGCACATACACATACACACACACTCACTCAAGAGAGAGAGGGAGAGAGACGGAGAGAAGCCACAGTATAGAATTAAATATGTTCACAGTAGATTATACAACGTGCAAATATTAAGTACATACACATCTATGTACGTATGTATCGTATGTATATTGTACCTTCACAAGTTTGCAGAAAAAGGTACAGTTACAAACTGTTATTATTAATACACACACACATTGTATATTCATACAATCCTTTGTCACACAGCTGTCTTTTTTTATATGCAAAACGCTCTCTCTCTCTCTCTGTCGTCTCTGTTCTCATAAAGTAGCTGAGACACTTTTTCTGTCCAACACACACACTCTCACACACACACAGGGAACAACAAAATGACTGCGTGTCTATACAGATCACACCCTATCAGTACTAGCCACGAAAATGAATGGACTCCCCCCACAAGCTATTGTATCCTCCATTGTGTTGATTAAAGGAGAAAAGAATTCTGCATTTCCCAAAATCCACATGAAAAACAATGTACCAAAGCTTTGCATATGGAAAATGTGAGTTACTTTGTTCCTCCGTTTCACACACACACACACGATCGCATATCCATTGACATGTACACCAGGCAGTCAATGTTGGAGTGGAGGAGACTAAAAAATAAATACAAGTTTTGTCACAAAATTCTGTACCCCTCCTTCTTTTTTAACAATAACATGACATTGACAAGGTAACCATCGCACACACACTACACACACAATGTGTGTATATGTGTGTGTGTGTGAGAGACATTACAAACGTAGGAAAGCAGACAGAGACAAGTAAAGCGAAAAAAAAACTCATCGTGTCAACCTTAGCAGCATGAAATCCCTGTTCTTTGACCTTATTCTCTGTTACCTTATAATCATTACATCATCATTATGTATATATGGATGTACAATATACATGAGAGTGGGGGTACGTGTACTTGTGTGTTCGTACAGATACGAGCATGACATGACACATGGAATTACTAGACTGTTTGTGTTTGATATACTTTCTTCTATTATTATAATGCAAAACGGCGGCCGAGTTCACAAGGATTGTCAATAAATGTTCGTGCGCAAGGATTCTGAAGTATTCTGACTGAGTGTGTGTGTGTGGCTGTGTAGTTGGTTGCTTCTCCTCTACGCACCTTGTGTAAGTCTTCTCGTTTACATATGATCCAATTACTCTGCGTGTGTGTGTGAGAGAGAGAGAGAGAGGATAACAACTAAATTAGTATAGACAAAATTATCCTGTATACAACACACACACACAATTGTATAGAAGGGTGGTAGAAGGATGGTACATTCCAAAACCAAGTCATTTGACATCATAATGATCATAATGTCTTTGTACATGAAGCGTCTCATGTTGACTGGGATCCTTCATTTATTTGCATCCCCGACACAAACACACACACATGTTTTACCTTGTACACCACGAAACCACACACAATGTTTCTTTCTTTACAAATGCATCCGTATCACTAACTAACGTTTTTGCACACACACACACACACACACTTCTAGTACTAGTTCTGTTAGAGATAAAATTTATGAGTTGATTCAACAAACGCCAAATAGTTTCATGATTTAAGTCACTTTTGTTTCTAGCCAAGTAGCTTCCCCCTCACATAGACACACACACACACACAAGTTTACACAATTGTGTGTGTGCATTAATCTATTGTATAAAAATTCTAGAGATTTCTCCTCCTTCCTCCTCCTCCTCTCCCTATAAAGTATAGACAGAGAGGGGGAGAATAAAACTCAAAACAAACAAGGAGACACATGTTTATGATTTCAAATCTGCATTGTATCTAAATTATTCTAAATATCACATTCCAATGACAATAGATAATTAAACATGCAAAGTTGAGAACCACGCGTGCAGGGCAGGAACAACAAAATTTACTCTATCGTTCAACCAACTCTCAACCATCACTGTGATAATTGCTAAAGATCAATGATGATTGCAATGTTGTTTGATGCAGTCAGGAATGCGGTAATAAAAAAATTCGTGTGCACTACACACACACACAACACTCCATGTACACTCCAATCATGGCACGAGGGTAATTTAATAAAATGAACAAGAACTGTTCTTGTCCTCTCAACATTTTTGTCAATTAATATCACGTTCATAACAGACAACACAGTGTGTGTTGTACATGGTGTGATGTGTGTGTAAAGATCGTCATACTTGAAAAAATGTTGAGGGGGTGGGGTGGAGTATATAGCCCGTGAAAACACACACACAAGAAAACCTGCATGGACGATACTCTCTCAAGTACAGAGAGAAGGGAAGTAGAGAAAAAATTATAGAATGCCCCCTCTCATGAATGGAACTGTTATAAAAAAAAACTTGTACTGTGGTCGTTCTATACTTGCGTACATTCCTCCCTTCATGCAGTCTGTTTAGGAGAGGAGAGGAGAAGGGATACATATGCATCAGGATGGAAAGAAGGTTAGAACTCTTGGTACTTTTTACTACGGACAAGAGAAGAGAGTGAGAGAGAGGAAGGAAGGAAGAAGGGAGAAGAAAAACCCCAGAGTCTTATTATGAATGAAAGGCTAAACGGGGTGGTTGTGTGTGTGTGTGTTGAACCACCACACACACAACCATGGTGGTGAGTTGTGAGTGGACTGTCGACACACACACAGCCCTTTCTCGTTTACAAATAAATGTATTGTACATACACCCTCTTCCCTTGGCCCCATGTTTTCGGGGGAACAACAAGGTTGCAACATCCTATGTAATATTCACTTCAGAATTGGTCTGAGTGGTGAAAATATACGAGTGAGTGTGTGTGTGTGTCAACTGGAAAAGAATTTTTTCTTACACCACCAAAATCCACCCACTGATGTTTATTATGAATATTTTTCCTCAACATTCCTCATTGTTTGGACAGAGGGAGAGAGGCTAAGGATTTGTGAAGGGATCTCTCATTTGTTGGGTTACTTACTTACTTATGTGAGGATCTCTAAAGAGGGGACAACGAGCATCTTAATTCCTTAACTGTTTGTACAAATTGTTCCAGACACATGAAGATACAATCATCTTTTTAAAATAAGGGACCTCTGTCCTCATTTTTCTCTCGTCTTGTTGGCAATCCATATATGGGGATTTGAAGGGATCCTTATATGCCATCTTATTATCATCTGTACTGCTGGGTATAAGGGCTGTAAAATGATTCTGGAAACATCCAAGAATTATGACCCACCATATATATTACATGAATATAATTTGTGCTGTACACTGTACAGTACACTCAAACAGAGGAGACTTGAGAGTACACAAAGCGTTTTGAACTGGACAATATTCTGTGATGAGAGGCCATCCTTCTCACTCTCACCAGCCAAAAGAGCAATGAGGGTAATCACAGGACTAAATACCTAACTGAAAAATTAACACACACTCACTTACTCCTCACCGTGCAGTGTACATCGACATCCCTTCAAGTCTCAGATCGCAACAGATCCGCAGGGTATGTGTTAAATGAATGATACGAGTTAGCACACACACACTCTCGGTTTGAGGGTAAGTGTAGCATCTACATTCAGACAACACTCTTGGGATAATATATTGCGTTCCTATCACCAACCATTCAACACGATGAAGAGACCCTTAGAGTGAACTTGGCCGTAATGTAATCTGGTTGCTATCTCTCTCTGGTTGTGTAAAAAATGGGAAGTATTCAGACATAGACAGAGAGAAAAAGAGATAGAGAGAGCCCTTCACGGTCATGGTTGGGTGTGTGTGATGTAGTCTGTGCATAAACGATTTGGTTACTCAGTGAGAGAGAAGGAGAGCGGTCCTGGGCCCTATGTAGTGTAGGCATGTCATAGGAAGGCTCATCATGTCACTTAGTTAGTTCATATATTATTAGCCGGTAGACATTAAGTACGGCCTTAAGTGTGTAATAATGGGTAAGTGTATGAGATATACACTTCTCTGTGACTATATCTGGAGAGTTGATGGGTATGCCCTTGGTGGGAAGTGTCCGTATAGCCCTCCACACAAACACACACACACACTGCATCCACCACCCTAGAGTCGACATAAGCGTGAGAAATTCATGTCCCTCTCTCCTCTGATGGGAAAGTTGATGCAAGTTTAGAACTTTTTTCCACTTTATTATATGATGACTAGACGATGAGAGTCAGTCAAAACTCTTCTCCTCCTCCTCTCCTCTCTCCCTCTCTCTCTTGTTTGTCTATGGCAACAGGACACACACACACAAACTACTTTTCAATCGACGACCAGCACTGCATAGGCATAAGAGAGTATTCCTTCCAGTCCTCACCATGTGCATTCTTTTCCATCATCCGCTTATTGCCCTCTCTTTCTTCCTCTCTCTCTCTCTCTCTATACGGTTGTGTATGGCGTTCCTTTATAAAGTCACACAAAAAAGTGTTTTGGGGTGAGAGACAGGGAGGCAATACTCTTCATAATAATACATTTAATGCTGTGTGGTGTACTTATGAGAAGCTGTGTAAAGTTGTCTCGTAATAAAAATATTCCTTCTCTCTGTCCTGCACTGTACTGCTGTGTGTGAAATATTCCCCCCTAACACTACCTACTAATTCTGTATGTATTATGGGAAAATAGAATGGACAGATCAAAGACCCATATTTTTGGTCGTATAAAAATCAAACAGACAAAATCACACACTACTATTCTGGTTGAGTGTAAACTGAATTAGCTTGGAAAAGAAAATGGCATAAAAGTTTTGGGCGAGTTTAGGTATTCCGAAAAATGCGACAATTTTGGTTGTGTCCAGACAAAACAAGTTGTGCTGACCATAGGTGTGATTATAATTTGGAAACAAATGTACCTGTATTTTTCCCTGATACTATGATTTATATTTGAAGAAAAAAGTCAGCACGCAAATGGGAGGAAAGAATAAAAAATGACAATTTTTTTCATGTATGAAATGGCACGAGAAATTAGTATACACATGATTCAAGTTTGTCTTATTCTTTGCTTCAACGTTTCAAAAGATAAATCACTTTGATACGATATAAATTCCTCAGCTCAATAACTACACATGTTAAATATGTGAGATTACAAACATGTTTTCTTCTATTGATCTGCATTCAAAAACAATCCTTTTTATAAAAAGCGACTGCATTCATTTGTCCTAGCCTTCAAGGAAATTTGGTGTGTGTGGATCATTTCTTTTAAAAAGCCTAATTAATAACTAACTCCTATATTTATGTAGACTTCTTCCACTCAATAATGAGCACACACACACACGCTACATTGATACTTGAATTTTGCACACACAAACGTATGCAGACAAGTACAATTCAGCTTCACATAGTTTTCCATTCTTGTCCTCCCGATGTGGCAACCCATATTAATTGTACAATAATTTTGATTGTGTTCTCAGCCCTCATCAGGCTCACCAGTAAAAATAAACTCAAATACAATAGATCCTGAAGGAATGCGAAAAGTACTTGTATGTATGAGTGTGTGATTGTGTGAACTACACACACAATAAATTTATGTACCGTCGAAGCCTACAAGACTTTTTTTGACTCCCTCTCACCACCAAACACACACGAACATTAGTCAGTACAACAAATTGTAATATGTTTACTAAATATTCCTTCAACTTCTCTCGCTCTCTCTACATTCTACCAATCCCATTCACACTCTACAGGGTTTGTCAAAGACGCCAAAATACAACATATCTATATACTAGTAAAAACTGAGTTGCAAACAAGTAACAAATACACACACACAGAGCCCTGGTTTGAGCATACAAAAAAACTCCTACTCAACCACACACACACACATAAAATAAAATACAATGCAATGTGGAAAATACAGACTGCAGTTAAAACTAACAAAAGTTGGTGGCTCCGGAATGACATACAGTCATTTACTTACATGTTGTCTACCCTATGTACTGTACATCCTATCCTTATCTATATACTTCCTTTCACTGTGAAATACACGTTATTTCATCCGCTACACACTACACACACACATACACACACTGTGTCAGAGTAGAGAGACATTGTGGATGTGTAAAACTTTTTTTTCTCTCTCTCTCTCCTCCTCACTTTCCACACAAATTGTGAAGAGCCAACACACACACACACAGAAGCAAGAAATTTCATCCATCCGTTGACTCCACTGGCTGGTTAGAATATAATGGAAGGAGCTATAAGTGGATAATATATTCATGATAAAGAAAACTCTGTATACATAGACACTTTGGTTCAATAACACACACACCATCGGGTAAACTAAGTTAAGTGAGCACTACTTTATCTATGTACAATTCCAGCCTCCACCTCCTCTTTTGTCTCTCCCTCCTCTTTCTCTCTCTCTAGTAGTGTATTAGGTGGAGAGTTGCGTTGGTGGTGGCGGTGGAACACTCATAATGAGAGAACCTCCAACCTACACTTTGTACATACATTGTAAATGTAGAAATAGAGAGAGGAGGGAAGAGCAGTCATTAGTGTGGATGGAGAATGAGAGTCTGCAGTGTGTTGAGCAGGGAGAGAGGAACAAGATCGAGCAGAACAAAGTAGGATAGAGTGAAAAGAGAGAGAAGCACCGATGGAAAATTGAATGATGAAATGTTTGTCTCGCGTTCAACTGGAATGAATGGAGAGGAGCTTCTCGAATTAACACGCAAATACTCCTCCGCACACATAAAAGAATGGCTAGGCAGAGAGTGTGTGTGTTGTGCTTCACCAGCGATTGTTGTGCAGGAGCAAAATTCGTCCAACTTCTCATTTAGCCCTTCATAGAGTGGGAGTACTTTAGAGATATGCATGTACACTCTAGGTTAATCGATGGCTAAAATTTTTGTGAAATTTCCAGCTTGTTATGTAATGGACAATCCAACAAAGTTGAATTCTGAATCTTTTCTCGTTGTGGCCAAAATTTAGATTTGTTAGATGCTGGACAACTTCGTATGTCGTTGTAGAATTAGTATGAACGTTGTGTCAGCAAAGTTATAAATCTCTGCTCGTAATTTATGACATTTATGAGGATATTGACAAGGGAAATTTGTACTGGACACCCCCAATATAACCTCTGCAGTCAATTTCTTCCTCTGTCAAGTACAAAGTATGCTCTGCTCCTGCTCTGGGTGTGTAGATGACGAAAAATGAAACGGACTGAAAAACATGTGTATGACAATAGTGACGAGCTTACGTTAGTTAGTTTAGAGGAGTAGAGAGTGAAGGTATATCCATATCCATCCATGTATCTTATTTTACTACTGTTTATCTTGAGTCGTCCTCGAAGTCCTCGTTGTCCCACAAAGATGACCCATGCTTAAAATTTAGTCAAAAATTTGTTTGTCCACACGTTGTTGTTGTTGTACTGGTCGTTCAAATTTTTTCTTGCCCAGGTTCAGCCTTTGACTGTAAAGGATAGAGAGAAAGAGAAAAAAAAGGGAAAAATTATTTCAGACCTCACACAGAATAGAATGCCTAATAAGAATAAAATTTTTTGAGACTAAGAATAAGACGAAGGAAAAAAGAAAAGAGGCGACAGAGGAGGACACTCTCTCTTCGCCCCTCTTTCTTCTCTTGTCTCTCTCACTTTTATATCCTATATCCTCAGCTTTTTTGTATGCCAGTGTGTGCACAACACAGTCAGTCACCTAATACACATTTATATTATAATGTGTACAATACATCCACTTCCTTGCCCTAAAACTGACAAAGTTCTATTCCACACAGTACACACACACAGTCGATACTACATACACTCTCTGCGGCAGTGTAATGGCACATACATTTATAAGTATAAATACAGAGATGTGAGTGAGCGTGTGTGTAGCCAGTATAATATTATATCCATCCTAGACACAAACTACTGGTTGATACTATCTGGTTGTTGTTGAGGCATTCAGTTGAAAGAAAGTAAGTATGGCTTTTGTATCCTTCCCTTACTCTCTCCTATCACTATCTACCCAGTCCAATGCGAACACACACACACACACACAGTTTCTCTCTCTCTCAGCCTCATAGCCATGTCTTCCAATACAAATATTATACCTATGAAAATTCAAGTAGTTTCTCCTCCTCCTCCACATACACACGCAAAGTTATCTCTACTTCTCTTCTTTCATTGAACTGTGTACTGGGTGTGTGTGTGTGTGTTTGCAATAGGAAGCATGTGAACGGGCAGAAATTCGACAGTTCATGCTCATCGTACACTCGTCTCCCGCTCTGTATAGAATAGAATAGAAAAGTTTATCGAGTTGATGTTGCTAAGGTCTCTCTCTCCTCCTCTTCTCTCCTCTCTTCCCTTATATACAAACGTATAGGAGAAAAGACATTTTGGAGAGAGAGGCAGAGAGAGGCTCGTCAAAGGCAATGCTAAAAAGAGAAGCGTGGAGGCGTAGTAGTTAAAGCTTAAGAACTTATGTATCTCTCTCTTCTCTTCTTCTGGTAGTATAGTGTGTGGGGGGGGGGGGAAGTGAGTGTAGACTTCTGCTGCTTATCGTTGTTAGCTTTCTACAAAGAATCTATTGGGATTGGGTATGTCTATTTGTATACTGTGTGCTCATACACAGCTGACTACATCCTCATTCTCCCCATCTATAAATTTTGTATAGGGAACCGAGGAAGGGATACGTATGATTTCGCTATATGGGCCACAGAGACACACACAGCGAAAGAGAGAGAGAGAGAAAGAGTCGGAGCGAGTGAGAGAGAGAGGAGTGTACAACATAAAATACAAATACTCAACCGAAGTAGGTAAAACTCGTATATTCTTCAAAAGTAGGGAAGAGAGACTGCACACTAACATGCTACACACGCTATGAACACACACAGAAGCAGAGCTAATGTTATAAGTGTGTGTGTGTGGGATATAGATGTAGAAAGACACAGAGTTCTGAAACTCTTCAAGGCAAATTGTGGAAGGCTGACTACTAGCCTGTGTATGTAGTAATAGTAGTATAAAAGTCTGTGTGTGTCTACATAGGGACTTAGAGGACGTGAGACTGTGTGTGTGTATGTGTTCATGAGATCGTATGATGTGGAGAGAGAGAGAGGGTATGTATGGCAGGGAGAAACGGGAAAGAAGAAAGTGGAGACTGAGCCGGAGAAGCACCGCACATATTGGAGAGAGAGAGATGTTGCCAAACTTTCTACCCGTATGCACTTGACAACTTCACAAAAGCCCAAAGCCAACCATCAAGTAGACTTATACACCAGGACTCGTACCGTACATACACATCTCCTTTTCTCCGGCTCCGTTTCCATATAGCAAAAACCATACATTTTATCCTCGTATTTTGTTATACAATGTGTGTGTGTACTCTCATGTTAATGTAGCCAGATAAAGGAGACAGTCATAGAGGCTCTGTGTGTGTCTCTGTGCTCTACTCTGTAGACATTACCCTTCTCCAATTCTATCCTCACTGTTTCTACTGGAGAACACAGGATGGCAAGAAAACATGGGAACATTTTTTTGCAAATTTTATTGATAGGGGTACCAATAATAATTCCAGTTGACCATTGGGTCAAATCTATTTAAAATCTTAATTGCGATTTTCAATTTGGGATCAACTCAAATGAAATTAATTCTCAACAGGTAACTTCATAATTGCACAAGAAGTTCTTTCAAAATTTCATTATATTGCAGATGGTAAACAGCTGATTTCCGTTCATCTTTTTTTACGTACGAAATGCACACACACACACACACAATATTTTGATTAAAAAAGCGACCGTGAAAAGTGCATTTTGAATCATTCATGGATATTGTGTGTAGTGTATAAAATTCGGAATCATAAAGAGCCAAAATGATTAGAGAGCAAATTACGAAAGAATGTAGGAGTCAAGCTGACGGGGGAGGAAGGCAACATACATATGCAGAAAATATAGGTTCATTCAAGCACACAGCACACAGCAGATTATATTATAGAGGAGGAGGAGGAGGAGGCCAATACTGATGATGATTACTGAAGCGGCATTTTTTGTTTGGATTTGGCTTGCCAACACACACACACAGAAGAGAACATGAGAGAGGGGGAGAGAGAAGCAGAACTACTTGTTTGCAGTCCCCTTTATGTCTAATTTCACACTCCTGACAAAGGCCAATTTTCCAATCAACCAGTCGACCAACAACCGGTCCAAATAGAGTATGAAAACAAATCATCATAGCAAAGCAGCAAAAGCTATTTTTCTCCATCAAAGTGTATGAGAATAATAAATAACCTGTATGTGTCACACACATACATAACACACACACTACACTACACAAGAGTCTCTCTCTCTTACTCACTGTACTCTCATATAAAAATACACAGACACACACCACTACCTGTACACCTCATCCATCCTACTCCTCAGCTGATAAACCCGTTAAAGAGCTATCAACCACCATCACTCACTCAACTACAACACACACACACATGTAGTACATAACCACGGTGTGCTCTCGTAATTACGTCTGTATCCATATCAATTCATAGCCAGTCTCTCTCTCTCTCTCTCTCATCATTCATCATTGGCGAATCCACTCTACATGTACATTAAATGCTCTTTCTCTAAATTCAATTATGAACTCTTCTTTTATCTTCCCAGATTTCCATTCCCCTCCTCCTCCTCCTTCATCCACATATCACTCACGTCACCTTGGATGTGGCTAATAAGTCAACCCTACCTATTTAAGATGTACACTTTGTCTTTCTCCCTCACAAATCATGAGCGTCGTCGTCATTCATACCCCCCTTTTTTATTTAGTTACCTATAAACTAGCTTCTAATTTAATATCCCTGAATCACACACACACACACACACACACACCGCCGCCATCAACTTTTGAAATTGATTTTGCAAAATATGAGGGAATGTAATTAACTTGGACGTTTCAAAAAGAGTGTATCCCAACATTGTATTCAGTTTTCATTCTGTTTTTCATTGGTTGTGTGATTGACAGTATAATTTCAAAACACCAATTTTAAAATGGAATATGAACATGGCCTCTTGTAAACTGTACACATTATTATATTTTACTACACCACTGTCAACAATTTGAACAATATTTGATTGTGTATCGAAAGGTAAGGAGACAGAACAGCTGGTTCTAAATAATAAAAACAAGCGATTAAAACGCTTGTCAACCAACCAATCAAATCATTTGTATATTTGGAATCCGGGTAATAACGCCTGTGTGTCCTTTCCTTTGTACATGTGCTTTTAAACTTCAGATGACCTTACACACTACACGTACATTTATGTTGTGCACAAATGTGTATAGTTACAATCTTTATCATTGTCTCTTTCCTCATTTTGGGAACCCTGTAATTTTTTCCCTATTGAGTAAAATGTAAATATTGAACAATTTTTTTTGATAAGGCACTCGTGCCACCTCCGCCTTCTTTTCCATTTTCCATATGATTTATATGAGGCCGATAGAGTTGTAACAGAAAAAAATCTGTGGCTCTCCTTTGTCCAGTCCTGTGACCATGTGCAATGCAATATTGATATAATTTTTGAGGGGCAGGGTGAAAAAGAGAGACATGGTCTAGTAACTTTGGATTAACACCCAGTGTCATTTTCATGGTTATGAGGACGACAGACTGTACATACAAGACAACACACATGTAGGGAGAGACAAGAAGTGACTACATTGAATTGTAGTGTGTGTGTGTGTGTCTGTGTGTGTGGTTGAAGGTTTTAACTGGGAAATAGACAAGACGGGGGTAAACAAACTTGATCGTCAATCCTCACCATCACAACCACCGGCTCCTCTTTCTTTTATTCAAATAACAAATAAAGACACTCTCTTGTTCATACATATATTGTATTTATAGTGTCAAATACAAGAGATCCGATGAGCTCTCTTTTTATTTGTATACTTGCACAATACATACACACACTCACTCTCTCTCTCTCTCACTCGTATGTACACCTACGAGTGTGTGTTTGTGTGCAATTGTGTGGACACACGAGCAACATCCATTCAGCTGCTACGTATAGGACGGTTGGAGCTGATATCAGGAGAGTTCTTTTGTTACCATGAAACTTTAAAAGTGTCGACATTCAACTGATTCCACACAGAGAGGGACAGAGAATGAGAAAAAAGTGAGTCTACTAATATCTCCCCTATTGATCGAGTGGAGGAGGAGGGGATAAAAAAGAATTGTGTACATTTAAGTGAAACTATATAATTTTGAATCTCTTGTCAAGGTCTCTCTGTTTGCCATCTCACCCTCCTCCCTCGCTCTCTCTGTTTACTTCAAATCAATAATTATGAGAGTAATTTGGACATCCCACTATCACATTAGAGAGAGAGGGAAGGTGTGTGTAATGAAGGAGCTAAGGATTTTTTGGCTAAATAGAAAATTGTACTTAATAATTAAAATCCTGAAGAGAGAGAAAGAGAGAGAGAGGAAATATTATGTAGATTTCCTTGAAACATACTCAAATAAATATATGCTCAGCATAATAATAATAAATTGCTTTTCCACATCAATCTGCCCCCATCCTTTACCTATACGAGTGTTTGTGTGGCAGACTGTGTGTGGGGGTAATACGATATGTGTAAATCATGTTTTTCCGATAAAAAAACAGTTTCTGTACACAACATCAGACAAAGATTTGGAATGATGAGAGAGAGGGACACAGAGGGAATAAAAGTTGAATAATATGAGCGAGGGTTTGTGTATGTGTGAGTAATTTAGTTGATAACAATGAAAAACGAGTAGGCATATATTATGTAGAACATAAGTGACAAAATTTGAAATGTACACACATCTATAGCCGACTGATTGTGCGTGTGTGTACATTTGTGTGTACTGATCACACATGGCTGGGTTGATGACGAGACTTTGTAGACAGACAGGAGCAGACATGTTTTTGTGTCTGGACACCCTGTTTACTTACGATTAGACAAATCAACAAAAGATGTTGATAAAATAAGAGAGAGTATCGTATACTAAAGAGAGAGAGAGAGGGAGAGGGAATGACAACTGCTTAAAATCTCTCCTCCTCTTCTAGTATTGTCCTCTCTGTTTCCAACTCCTCAAACTCGTAAATGTTGAGGTAGGATGAGGACGGCTGATAGTGAAATATATTGTAATAGGAGATCCATGTACATTTGATTTTTGTTCAAACTTATTTTTTCAATAAGTACACATTTCTCTTTGTCATATTTTACGAGAGCAGAACAATGTGACTTGGGCAAACAGGAATTTTTAGGAAAAAAATGTGTGCATGTTTTAAAACATTTTATATAAACTTTTTCTATTAAAAAAATAGTATCTCTTCCATCTACTCATCAGTTATCTTTGTAATGTAGTGTGTGTGTGTTGTGTGGATATAGAAACTCGCGGAGCCACTCAGGCATGCCACAAGATGGACAGACACACAATAAATAACAAAAGGGGAAGAGATGTATAAAAGTGATGTAGATGCATTCGTTTTTTTCAAACTGTTGCTCTAAATGACTTTAAACTGGCATAATAAGTGTCATTCAAGACTTGAATGGTAGACTTTGAAGCTGAATGATGGACTCATGATGATGGAAGAGCTTGCGGTAGTCTCACCTCCCTTTTTTCTCAATATCCCTACCATCCACACTCCACACACACACTCATAGTACATACTACATACACAAATGCACAGACAGTCAAAGCGATGTGCGGGCTAAACGCTCAGTTTACGAACACACACACACACAAACAAACATAAGATTATGTATGGGGGCACATATCTACATGTCTACATATTTACCTGTTCTCTTATTCCTCTACTCAACTGTTATGTCGTACATGCAAAAGATAAGGTGACAGCGTCTTTCCTTTTGAGTGTGTGTGTGTGTGTGGAGTTTGTGTACACTTATTATTCAATGGATTGTTCGTCAATATTTCTGCATCTCTCACGTATTTGTATTCATATAACTTGTCTATAGTATGTAGGTTGTATATGTGTTCAAAAATTCTTGCATTGTTTCTGTTGTGTGATCTTGAGCAATATTTACATTGATCCAGGAGACAGGAGTAGACACTAAATGAGCGATGACAACCTCATCTTACATGCTCAAAGGATCATGTATTATTGTGTATTTGTTCATTTAGTTGGTTTAAAAGACATGTGGCATTCAGGATACACAAACACACACAGTCTGCTACACATCAACTTCAATTCCTCTCTAGCTAATGAAATGAATTTATCAAGTAGTTCACACTTCCCAACAAATCCAATGCTATTTTATTGTGCAAAGAGAGAGAGAGAGTGGCTGTGTACATAGGTTTACAATCATATTTTTGTACACATTCAGTATGAGAGAGAGAGTATGTATGGTGTATGAATTCGAGGACACACAGTATGTACAAGTGTCCATGTTTATATCCGAGACACTTCCACTGTTATGAATTAACAATAGATCGACTAAGTAAACCGAGAGAACAATATTGGATGAAGTTTTTTTCATCTCTCTCTCTCTCTCTCGGCCACTCACAACTCAGAGAGATGACAAATAAAAACATTTTGAGCATTTAGCCGAAATGAATTCCCTCTATAAATCATACACGCACACACTCACACATACACTCTCTCTCTCATCCATTCTCTCTCTATCTCGCTCTCTGTACTGTATGACACCAATTGTCAGCTATACAGCCATAAATAAAAGAGACTGCCTTGCTTGTGCCTGTGTGTGTGTGTGTGTGTTTAAAACTTCTCCCACTCTCTCTGTGTGTACAATCTCAGCAATTACAACTCTCCACTATTTTTTCCCTGTGTCATTCCATCCTGATACAATTTATGGATCTTCCGTACATACACACAATTGTAATAGATCACTCTGTATCTCATGACGTCACAGTCTCCAGATGAAATTCTTTGAGTCTCTTTTTCTCAAAATTGATTTTTCAAAGGATTATAATGTAAAGAGAATTTGGAGGGAGAAGAGTGTGTGCGTGTGTATGTAACAAATCTCAAATTGAATATTAAATGCACTACATGGAGATGGAGTAGATTACGGTGACTCAACAAGAAGAAGACACACCGAGAGAGAGAGAAAAGAGAGAATGCCTTTTGGCTCTCTTTCGGCCGCTTTTATCATCTCAAAGGGAATGATGACGAGTGGACATTTGAGATGTGGATGATTGAAAATTAAGACATTAAAAATTCCTTAATTAATTTTTATTCCCCCTACTGTCTCCTTCTCTCTCTCTCCACAAAACTTGAATTTTATTAAGATTAAAATACGGCTGTCATCACCTTTCGAGAGAGAAAAAAGGGGAGCATGTAAAGTGTCAAGGAGTAAATTTTTCTTCAAACAATGTCAAAAGTACATCATCGTCATCATCACTTACAGACATTTTAGTTTTTTAGCTGGAAGGTAAATTTCAAAGCCCAGTTGCACTCCTCGTTCTCTCCTCTCTCTTTCCCTCTCTGTGTGTATGTGTGTGTGTGTCTGACTCTGATCAATTTGTCTTGGAATAAAAACCTCCTTGGTGCGAAAAAGCCAGTGCCACCAACCAAGACTTGGACAAGAGTACAATATTTTATAGAGGAAAACAGGTGTTCCTTCTTTCGAGAAGAGAGAGAAAAGACTAAAGGAGAGTCAACACACACAAGCATGGGTGTGTGTGTGTGTGTTTGGATGGGGAAGAAGCAACAGCGGGAATTATTTTGCTCCACATGAAACATTCAAGTTCAAAAGGGAAAAAATGTGAGGAGTACCATCATCACCACACACACACACTCGTCAATGACATACCTACACACTACTACACACACACACATGTATGACTATTAATGGTACATGAACTAACGACTAATTTGAGTTAAGGAGTCGTCCTCAAATTCTCAAATCCACGCATCGACGAATATGACTGTACAACATATTACAGAAAATGAAGAGGAGAGAGAGAGAGAAAAGTGTGCCAAAATCCATTGTCTAAATGTAATAATAAAAAAGAAGCTTACACACATTTAACTTTGACGTGTACACACTCTCATACATAGTCAGAGAGAGAGAGAGAGGGAATTGTGTTTCTATGCTGACATTTGTAACATTTGTGTTTGTTTGTTGAAAGGAAGACTCCAGTTAAACAATATCAGTGCACACTAATAATTTTCTCTAACCCCTGCGCACTCACAACCCAAATGTGGAATGGATGCGCGAATATTTTTGTTCATTACAATTCTGACAGACAGAGGAGAGAACAGCCCTTCCGGGGAGAATATTCATCTTCATTTTTTTGCATTGCCTTGTGTGTGTGTGTGTGCTACGTGTGTGTGGTGTGTGTACAAAACTCATCATCACACCATCATCATCCCTTTTATACACCTGTCAATCAATAATCCTCATCATCAGTCCTCCTCTGTCCTGCATACATAATGAACGACAACTCATTTTTTGTTGAAAGGCTTAACAAAAAATTTGTTTTTTATAAAATTGTTTATCATAATTTCAAATTAGAACTTTTAATTTAATTACTTGTTAATTCGTATTTTTTTAATTAAAAATAATAATGTGAATGTACAAACATTCGCATAAATGTTTTCTCACCACCCTAGAAAATTAAAAGGGAGACTGAGACTGAGTGGTAGTAAGTAAGTTGAAGAATCACACATTTATCTCGTCAGGGAAATGAAGTATCCAAGCTATCTTCTTTCTCATTTCCTTAACTACAATGTAATTCCCCATGTTCAAAAAGACTCGATTCCCCCTGTTTCGACTGATGCAGTTACACGAAAGAATTACTCCTCAGATTTTTGTACATATGTTCCCAGAATGACTCGCACATCTGACAGAGCTTTAAAAAAAGCTACTCTCTCTCTCTCTTTAACTATCTCTCGACTCTCTTCATCTTTTTATAGCACAGGGCCAAATTCAGTAGCAGGAACAGCAAAAAGCAGTCATCGTCTTGTGTGTGAGTGTGTGTGTGTCCCAACTATCCTGTTTTTCTTATTCTATTTTCTCTCTCTTATTTTATTAGTGTGTGTTGTGCTGTATACAAAAACCGATTTGCCGATGACTGGCGCTGTGTCCACTTCTCAGGCAGATCGTGATGATACACTATAATAATACACACACACGTACACACCACATCTTACCATCCTACCATAGGTCTAGTAGTGTAGTCTACAAGAGGAGATCCTCTTGTGTGTCAACAACATTAAACCTTATAAACATTACAGATCCTTATGAACTCAGATGGTCTCCGTTTTTCTACAATACATTTTTTCTCTGTGTGTGTGTGTCTCTCTCTCTCATATAATTTCTCCTTCAAAAAACCTCTCATTCTTTCATCATCATCCTAATGGTTCATTTTTTTGACTCCACACGCTTCCTACATTATTTTTATACCGTCAATCGCGGTGGATCGTACACAGCACAACAATAACAACAACAATATACATACAAAACAATAAGATAAGAGTGAGCACATGTGAATCTTTTTCTTATGTGGCCTCTCAAGTAGACCAAGCTAATGCAGTTGTTCCTACCAAACCAAGTTTAAAAAATGGTGTGTGTGTGTGTGGAAGACAGAGGAAGTGTAGTGTACAGGAAGCTTGTACGCCGGATGACCTTTGTGATCAAGCACCTACCTAATGTAAATAGCTCATTCTTTCTTCACCCTATCCCTATCCTACCTTAACTTTTACCCCTCTTTAGCTTCCCAACTCCACATCAAATAAGTATAACCTTCTACCTCTCCCCATCCCATATATTTGTATACTCCGACCTTCAGCTCTCTCTCTCCTTCTCTCTCTCACTCTGTCTCTGTGTGAAAAACTTTAAATACTTATAATCCCCCCTTCATAAATATCCCACACTGTACATCATCATCTCCCTCTACTCCTTCCTTGCTTACAGTTAGTTAATGGAATCCTCTTCTCTCTCTCTCCTATATCTGTATTTAAATCATTGGAAGCGAGAGAGAGAGAGGAGGTACTTATGAATGAACTCTTATAGCTATATCATGTTACCATCACTTCCCCTCTCACACAAAATTGTACTCCATCTCCTCCTCCTTGCCTTGTGTACATTTATGTACTCCTCTCGTTTATTACACACAAGGAGACAACATTATTCAGAGTTATCATGTCATGATTAGTCCTCACTATCCACAATTAGCCCTTCCTTGTGTACATGTAATAATATTGTGAACCAATATTTGAAGGAGCCCTGACCATCTCCGCCTACAGTGTCCGGGTGTACAATGCAAGGTACAAAAGAAGGGAAAAAACGTTTAATTGAATTGTGTGAAAAGAGAGAAAGGATTTATATCATAATATGTATCACAAGGGAGAATTTTACAGTTTAAAAATATATTTAAAGGTAAATTATAGCATGAGAAAATTGGAATTTCGATGGACCCATCGCTTTCCTTCTTTATACTAAACCTTTCGTTTCCTACAGTCCAGCAGCAGCAGCCAAAAAAATGTTTTTTCCTATTGTCGGCAAAAGCTCTACTTATTTTTTTTTCGTTTGAATCTTTTGAGGATGGAAAGTCTGAGACTAAAGTTGAGAGAGTTTTTCTAATGAATTGAATAGCCCAAAATCTTGTGTATTATACTTCTTAAGACAAGAATTATATAAAAGAAAAGGTATGCTTCATCCTCTTCATCTGAAAAATTTTTTTCCCTTTTTTACAGTAGCACACAGACACACCAGAATAAGAAAGCACAGGGAACAACTCGTACCAATTTGAGTGAGGGAGTGATGCAAAAGAACCATAAAATGCGAGGATCCAGGCCTGTATGACTTGCGGCTGAAGGGAGTCAAGACAAGAAGAGAGATTGGTGTCTGGTGGTGTGGAGGAGAGGACAAGACAAAATATTGTGAATGAGAGTATGAGGGTACGCTCTCTCTCTCTACATGAGACGAGAGACTTTGGGGGGTACTGACATACACTCAGATGGCAACCAGCTACCAGAATATTTTTGAGACTCGTAGCCCTACATATAGAGTCTTGAAGATATATCTTGTTCCACGCACACACCCGGCCAGTCCTACAAATTAGGGCATCAGATGAAGAGAGGGAGAGACCCTTTTCGGTTTCGATAAGAGGAGAACGTAACCTTCAAGACCCCTGTACACTGTGTTATGTAGCGTGTGTGTGTGTGTACTGTGAGTTGGTTAGGGAGAGATGAAGGTACTTAAGAGAGAAGCAATTCTTTTATAGTTAACACTCGGCTGTCCTTAAACTCTCAAGATTTTCCACAACATGTACAATATTTTGATACATGGCTTTCTTCACCAACTCTCCTCTAACCTTTACAATAATTTTTTAAATGTGCAACAGATCCGTTCATGTACATGCCTACTCGTACTGTACAATCCATACAGAGTACAAGGGGACGTGTAGGCCTTCATCCTTGACTATGTATATCATTACATTTTTGTGTTGTACAAATTCTATTCCTCTTTGTGAGGGAACCAAAGGGACGTTCATCACATTGTGTGTGAGTGTGTGTGTCTACACAAGGAGGTACAAAATATTTAGCCCCATTTATAAAGGTACGTATTGAGGAGTATGTACTATTATGAGAGATCAAAAATTACTTTTGTAAGTGTCCAAATATCTAAGTTAGGGCTAATGATAATCACTTGGAGGAGGTATCCTTGATAAATTCTTCTGCAGATCGACAATCGTGCTTCTTGTGGACGTTTGTGCTAATTTTTGACTGTTTCACCTTTCACGAAAATAATCATAATTATTAGACATTCGAGACATATAATAAAGAGAGAGAGAGAGAGGCTATTTTGGAGGAATTCTTCGACGAGGATTTATAATGGTGTGTGCATAATTCGGAATGCTTCTATTTAAACGTCGCATTTAGTTGCATTTAGCTGAGAGCGAGAAGACAGAGAGTGAGAGAGATAAAACAGTTCATCACAATCTCTCAATCATCCATTGTATGAACAATTTGTCCTATATCCGAAAAGTGTAGATTTGATTAGACTTAATTTTGTGTGGCAAGAGTGACAGAGAGACGGAGAAATATTTAAATAAAAATTTAAGCGGACATTGACTGTGGGTTTAAAAAACCTTTGGAGGAAAAAGAGGTTTTTGCGTGATAAAGTGAAGACATCTGATCCTGTCCCAATCTAATTTTTCCTACATGTCAGAAGAGATGATGTGACCTCACTTTCTACTATCTCCCGTGTGCGTTTCAACATCCTTCCAGCTCTCTCTCCGTCTCTCTCATCTTCCCACCATTTAACTATTTTTAAACCGTATTTTAAGAGTAAACCTTCACACATTCACAATAGACTTATACTGGGTTGTCGTTGTGTGTAGATATGAATTCTGAAGCTTGAGACAAATTATCCCTTGACAAATTGAGAGCAAATCTTATGATGATTGTACCCGATTATTCTTCTTGGAAAATCTTTTACATTTATTTAAATTTGGTTCAAAATATTAAATCAAGTGCAAAATGACTAATACAATTTTATGAACACCTCTCCTCTCAAGTCAGTTTACAAATGTGAGTTTATTAAAACTCTTAATCTTTTACATTCTGTCTCACATTCTGTCATTTGGTTGTTGTGTACACATTGACATAACACTACAGCAGTAGTACAGAAGTATAACTAAAATAAAGAAGGGAAATCATATGTACTCGTCGGTCCGCCGGAACAAACCACGGAGAGTTTGATTAATTAAAAAACCTCTCTCTCTCACTCTAATCTCCCATTCCCATTTATTCATGTCCATTGAATTGTGCAGAGTCTGGACACGGACACACACTCAAGGCGAAAAGTACCCCAAGCGTGTCTAGAGGAAACTTGTTCACTTTTTTCTTTGACATGTACTCAAGTACAGTAAGTACTCCACTCCGAGGAACACAGAGAAAAGACTCCCTGCTGACCCTTCTCAGCGTTGTCGATTTGTTCAAATGACCTCTTTGCCTTGGAGAGCTCAATTATCAGATGGTTTACTTTCATAGTAAAATTACCCCCATAATAATAATAATAATAGTACAAACAGGGCACACACACACACTCACACTCTCTCACAGACGAACAGTAGCTGGTACACCATGTAGCATGTTCCCTCTCTCTCTCTCTCTTCTATTTCCCTGTATACTGTATTGTCTACATCTATTTACATTTTTTCCACAAAAGAGAAGCAACTGTCACTTCACTAAACTTCACCTATACTCTCTTAATGTAGACATACCTTGTCACACACACACATTGTACATGGAGAGGGAGTGGACATGAAGGAGAGAAAAGGGGGGAGAACACACACACTCACTTCTCCAACATAAAATTAACTTGTTCATTGGTTTTGAAGAGTCAGCTCAACAGAGTTTTGGCTCTCACTTCTACTTATTACCTAGGGTCACACTCTCTCTCTCCCTCTCACACACACACACACAACTTATGTAGTTAAAATTAGGACCTCCTCCTCTACACTTTCTTGGCTGACGTTTCATACCGATACGACAAACGATAGTGTGTTCACTATGACTGTAGGTACAAGAGAGAGACTATCCGCAATGAATATGAAATCTACTGACTGTAGTGTATGAGTGAGAGGGAATGTGTGTGTGTGATTTTCCTTCTCATTCCCTTGCATTGTACATTCTCACTTGAGCAGTTCCTTGCCCTCTTCTCCCATTTCCAATTTTCCCATGTGTCCAATGTCTTATTTTTGTTCCTTATATACACACACAGTTTTCAAACAATATTTTCATATATTTTCCAACCATGACCTAGCCTCTTCTTCCTACATATTCCTGTCTCTCTCTCTCTCTACTTATTTACCTTGTCTCAAAATCAATTCTTACAAGATTACGGATGGGTGTATGAGTGTATTTAAAAACTTGTCTTTTAACTTTACACACAAAAGTATTTATCCTTATTATTTATTTAACGCTCTCTTTGATTTACCCAGCGGCCGGTATAATAACAACGACAACAACAACAAGAATAAGAGGATATAAATGAGCATCCATACAAGATTAGAGGAGAATGAGAAATGTGTATTTCAGTCACTATTTTGTCAATATTATTTACCTGTGCAAAAATACTTGTACAATTTATAAAAAAAATGTACAGTGGCAGTGCAGTGGCAAAAAACTAAATGATGAAATAATTATCTTGTTTTTTTAAACAAAAAGTCAATGAATTCAGAACACAAGCTTCCACACACACAAACACCCACACACTTCTATCTCATCCATGATTGATCAAGCCACATCAAGCCGTACAATTTGTATTTGTGTGTGTGTGTGTGTGTGTGTGTGTGAAGGGTGAACCAGACTTTACGCCGTGATCGTACTCGTAACGAGAGTTGCTCTAGTTAATAATACACATGTAATTCACTATAAATATATATACACTTTGAATCTCCACCTATTTCCCTTCCACTGTATATTTTTGTACACACTCTACATTGTATAATATTCTGTCAGTGTCAGTCCATGTACACAGTCCATCCGAGAAAGGTCATGACAAATAATAAAGTCAAGAAGGGTAAACCTGACGACTAGACAACACCTTCTTCCAACCCACTTTTAGTGTCATTTGACACCAGACTAGCCAGAACCGCTGACAATATTTTCTCGTCTTTCCTTCTCTTTCCTTCACTCTAGGGCTGTACTCTTTGTCTCTGTACATATACATATATTATGCATATGACAGTGGACATGTCAACTTATAGTAAGGTAATGCCATTGTTCGCCAACAGTCCTCCTCCTCCTTCTTGACTACTGCACAAAATCGAGAAAGTGTCACTGCCATAGGACAAAAACTTCATCATTTGTTATTTTCCCTAATTTTTATCAAAAAAAATTATATTTTATTCATCATTTCTCCTTCACTCAAATAATATCAGATTTTTGTCACAAAAAAATTAAGTGTAAAATTAAGTGACGTGGATGTGCAGCTCAACTTTTTTTCTTTTTTCTCTCTCACTTTTGCTTATTATTAGCTGAGTGAGAGTGAGTGTGTGTGTGTGTACCTACCCATAAGAAGAGAAATAAAATCCATGCTATAACTCAGATAAAAGGTGTAGCAACAAGGAGTGCCTTCTTCTTATTCTACCCCGCTAATAAATTTCAGGCTCTCTCTCTCTCTCTACTATAAAATATAAACACAATGAAGGATTGCAGACAACAAAAATATGTGTTGTACAGACTAATACAAACAAAAATTGTGTGTATTATAAAAAGGGTCAACTACAGAATGACATGCAGCTACAACCAAGTTGCTTCTCTACTTTTGGTTTGGTCTTTTACTTTTTTCAATGAGAGTGTCCAACTCTGTTCTATGTATCCTCACAATTACAATTGAATATGAGTGCTGTGGCAGTAAAACGAAAACTCACACAGACACACACACACACAGAGGAAAGCGTCATCTTCGTCATTCACAATAAGATATCATGGTCAACAATAAAAATAAAATGTGTACAACACACACCAACACTCCAAACGACAGAACGTAAATAGAGATACTAATAAAATTGGGGGAGGGAGAGTACAGCAAAAATGAGAGGACTCTCTCTCTCTGCGTGTTTGTTTCTATACATATGCTAAATAATAATAGAGAGACCAAAAAAATATGTAGATAAAAGTATAGAGGGTGAGTTTGTACATTTTACATGTATATTAAAGTGGATATTAAAAATTCACAGTGTTTTCGCCATCCCTGACCAAACCTTATTTATTGTAGCGTGTGTAGTTTTGTTGTATCACAGGGCATGTATGACAACAATACAATCACAGGGCAGACATGTTCACTGTAACTTGTGTATTAAAATTTGAAATAGGTTTGCAACTCTAGTTTGTTAAAGTTTGTACTTGGAAACAAATCAAGTCATTTCTATTTTGATATTCCAATTCCTACATTCCTATCTCTGACATACCTATTTGTGTATGCTCACTCATGATTACATCGCGAGAGAGAGAGAGAGAGAAGAGTTCTAATTCCAAATTTTTTTTGGGTACAGTATATATTAAACTCATTACACTCCTAATTTGTTTTGTTCCATCTCGTATATTAATGATTGTGTAGATCTACACACACACACACAAAAGGAACGTTCTGATGATGCTCGTTGTCTACACAGCTAACAACTATCGAGCGTGTGTGCGTGGAGGGGAGGAGGTGCACAATAATATACGATTCTTGTCTATTAATTTATAAAATTTATAATAGTTGTGCTATTCTAAATGCTGCACTGTGCACACACACACACATTGTGTGTATGTGTGTGTGTGTGGAGTGTATTGGACGTCTTTGGTTGAAAAAACGAAATGAAATACATTCATTATTTTATTGCTTACAAGTTTTCCCTCGAAATTGCTCAACTATCGTCCTTCCCTCTCTCGTAAGTGATCTTCAGTCTACAGGCTGTAGTGTGTGTGTGTGTGTGTTTTTCAATGTTGAGGAGGAGCAGTTCACTAACTCTAATCAACTCTTGACTCTAGTCTCCCCTTTTACAAGGTGCACAATAATAAAAAGCTGCTAATAGACCAGAATAATAAGTTGAGCAGGAGCACCAACACACACAGTGCATCATCATCAAAAATCACAATTGTGAACTTTACACTGTGTGTGTGGATGGCTCGAGTCGAAAGATTGGAGGAGGGACAAGATCTGTGGAGCACTAAATCACACATACCATACACACATACACAGGATAATACACACTCTGGGATGTACCACGTAGTCTTTGAGTGTGTGTGTGTTTGTGATGTGATGTGATGGGTGGTTTGAACATGGTTAGGGGTTAGAGAGGAAGCCACACAGTTGAGAGAGAGAGGGTATTTGAAATAAAAGTAGAGAGAGAGAGAGGATTGAGAAGTTGGTTTTTGGTGAAAGGCCTTGAGTGCCCGCTCCTCTTCTCTTCTCCAACGACCAAATGAATTATAAACTGAAACACTTGTCTAAAAGTCTCCAATCCTCTCTCTCTTTTTTCCGTCTCTTTCTCAACCATTGCAAAGTGTAAGCTTTGTATTTACCCACACACACGCATTCACACAGAGAGAGATAGGGATAGCAAAGTACGGTATAAAAATTCCACATGCATGGCTATTGAAAAACTATTTCTCCCTGCTTTAACCTCTGCCAGGATTTTCACGGCTCTGTCTCTCTCTCTCTGTGTGTGACAAAGGTTAGCGGAGGAAACGGACTAATTTGAAAACTACACTCCTACACTGAAAAATTTTCCTCTGCCTTTATTATGCGTAGTAGAGTTTAACTTTCTGTATGAAAGACTCATTAGGTTTTTAACAATGACATTGAAGTACACAGAAGAAGAGAAAAAAAGGGAAATTGTCTGTTGAACTGGTAGCAAAATGACAACTGATAATGTCCAACGGAATTTTTTTTCTTCCTTCAATATAACTATATATCCTTGGATTCAAACTTGTAGAGAAAGAGAGAGTATAACATCATCATAGGATGATGAGCCACAATAACTTTTATGACACTCTCAAGCCCATGAGCAAAGGGCTATACAGTACTTCTCCTTCTCTGCTCTTGCTGTTGCTGTACTGTGTATGTATGTGAGTAATGTAATTGAAATTCGGACGACGACGACAATTAAATTTACAGCTTGTCCATCACGATGGTCAAAACGTGGGTGGCTTTTCTACTCACAGACGAAGAAGGAAAAGGAGAAGGAGAAGAAGCAAAAGAAGAGCTCCAAGCACATCTCTCTACTTCTTCCTCCTTTACTCCTTCGTCTTTGTAACAATTATGACCAACGACTTTATTCAAAGTCAAAGACAGATAGACGTACAAGACATAGAGAGCAAGTCCCACACTCTCAAATTTTCCTTTTTTTTCCGTTTCTCCTCACGGCAATTTTTTCCAACTGACCATCTCCTTGTTAACTACAACTTGTTCAGTACACACACACACACTCACAACGACACAACAACACACAAGAAATACAAGGTGCTGGAGATACAGAGAGAGAGACAAAAAGGCTTCTCTCCATCCATGAAAACTGTGGCTTGTCGGACAGTTTGAGAGGAGGAAGAGGGAGTGATGTGTGTTGTGTATATCTGATGAAGTTTGACGCTGTTTACTCCTCCTGTCTCAAACAATTTACAGTCGTCTCTTTTTCCCTCTCTCTCACACACAATTGGTAAATACGGTCCTTTTTCCAATGTTTATGTTTCAATGCCCTCATCCACTGTCAACTCCTTGGTTTTCCCATACAATTCTCAGAACACAGAGCAAGGAAGAGAGGAGAGAAAAATCAAAGACTTTACATATTTTATGTACATGGACACAAAAATTCTCTCCCTCTCTCTCCTGAATTCCTTGTATAATCATCTTGTTCCTCCTTACACATCCTTCTGTAGCAGGAGCTAAATGTGATAAATGGTCAGGGGTCGAGATACAACGTTTTTTGAACCAGGTTAAAGTAGTCTCTTGACCCCTGAGCACTTGTACTCGTATGTATCAAAAAACGTTGTTTTAAATGTCAACCATCCATTTTCAAATTCAGCTTTCCCCCTGAGAAGTCATTTCTTAAACTCTTAAACTGTGTTAAATGTTTGACGGCAACCACAGATCATATGTCAACTTGTTTCAGAAAGAAATCGTGATAGTGTCGTGTCATGTTCTTGATCACTTCAGAATGGTAAATTTACCACGTTACAAATCACAAAATCATTTCCCCCTCTTTGCTCGAAGCTTAAATATTGATCTCAATATTTATGACCTGGACTTCTCAGCAAAGGAGAAAGAGGAGGGAAGGGCGGTGATGATTCCCGTCTTTGGGAAAAAAATTGTAAGAAGAAGGAGAATAGTTCAAAGTAAATGTGGAGATATTTGAAACCTTCAAATTAACACACACAGACACACAGTCAGTATTAGACAACACAGCTCATATTATTGAGGAACTCCAAGGGAAAACGGAGAATGAAAAGAGACCACAGCCGAACATAACAACACACACACACACACCAACACACAGTTGATATAGAAAAGGGACTCTTCATTTTGTTAGACATTATTCTCCCCAGATTCCTCAGCCTCAGCTTCCCACCGACGACCACTCACTGATCCATTGACAGAGAAGAGGAGAGAGAGAGACGTGAACGTGACAACATAGACGTTGTCTGAGAAGAGAGAGAGAGAGAGAAGGAAGAGGAGTCGGGCTCACAAACCTTATTCTCCATGATATAATATTATAAATACAATATATAGATGATTCTCTTTTTCCACTCTTTTTTTCTCATATATTTTACCCTCTTTTCCACAGCCAAGGATCCAAGGACCACATCCAAGTGTCTACAAGCGAGAGAGAGAGAGGAGGAGGAGGAGAGGTAAACTTTCAACTTACATCCAATACACAAAATGAAAATGGTTTCGACTGTGTGTGGATGAAGACTATCTCTATCTCCATTCTTTACTGGCACAGTGTGTGTAGGCTATTTATTATTGTTATGTATTTCACAAGGAGAATGATGTATAATGTGATGTAAGGACTCTCTGTATATTTTACAGGCTTCAATCCATGACCCTTCAACTTTTCAAAAAAAACCAACGAATGTTGTGTGTGTCTGTATATATAGGAATATAACACAAAGGTGTTTTTTAACACCACCACGTCTCTTCACTCATTTCCTCTCTCCCTGTTGTGTGTGTGTGTTTGTAAGTACATATGTACTATTTCTACTTGTGCATCTCCATCTCTCTATTTTGTGTGCTTTTACTATTCTCTTTGTGGTAGTTCCTGGTCTCCCTGTCTCTGTCTCTCGGTCTGGACCTTTGGGTCGTCCGGAATTTGTAGGAAGGTATAATATTTTCTCACATTATCATTATTATAGGAGATGGAGAGAAGGGAGGAGGAGGCGGAGGAAAGAGCTAGAAATTCATTTCAAGAATATTCTTCTTTTTGGAGTACCTCTGGCTCCTTCCAAAATGAATATCCAACCAATGGAAATAGGAAATACCAAAAAACCAAGGATATTCAAGTCATCCCCATATCTCCACACCTTACAATCTTCTTTCTCTCTCTCTTTCTCTCGTTTACAAATGAATTTTTCCTCATCTTTTACACTCTATAACCCTGCCCTCCTATCCCATTTATTAATATCCATACTTCTACACTCAGGCACAAGATCACATCTACTCCGCTCTTTAAATTCAAGTATAAACATGTCAAACAGAATCTACTCCTTGGCTTCCCCATCTCTCCGTCTCTTCATCCGTACGCATATACAGTCGGGTAAAAAATACCTGACTCGGATTATGCATGGACAGTATAGGAATGATGAGGATGGAAGGATTTTTCCACACACACACACACAGGGCCTTGGTCAAGTATCACCAACAAAAGAGACTATTTTTCCCTCCTCCTTTTTTAAACTCCAAATTGTGCCTTTGGAACTAACAGAATTGAAAAGTATTTATGTAGTCCCCCTCACACACACAGTTTAAAAAAGGAGAGTAAATCTCTCTTGTCTTGGTTCTTTCCCCCTTTTTTTGAAGATTTCTTTAAAAACCGTTTTTCAACCACACACACACGGACAGAGAGCAAGCTTGAGATGTGTGATCCGTGGTCATCTCTACGACTAAAAATTGTGTGTAAAAAAGAGGGAAGGAAGACAAGCACAAGTACAACTAACCACCTACCTCATTTTCCCTTCCAAATAATTGTAGAACATCCAGAGTCTACTCCGCTCAATTCCAAATGGACCAACAAATCTTCCACTTTGGTCTACCCTGCTCTTTTACCACTATCAACATTCTACAAATGAGTTCTTTGTACATGTTCCTTCGCGCGTGTGTGTGGGGCACACAAAGGTGGGTTGAACAGTAGGAAAATTTTTTGAATTCATTGAAGAAAACCCCCCAATTAAATACAATAATTTAATGTCCAAAAAATAGGTACCAGTGTGTGTCTCACTCAATGATTAATCTCACCCAGTCTGTCCAATCTTTTGACAAATTCCCACTTTTGATTTAAACACACACACGCAGTCAGGTAATAGAGAGACTGGAATGGGAAGAGCGGCATAGGCACACGCTTTTAATAAACATTCTCGAGAGCAATGTAATCATGTTATACTCGCCTCCACTCCATTGTGTAATTGTACATACTGAGTGTGTGTGTGTGGAGGAGGAGGAGGAGGAGGGAGAGAACGCACTCTCTCAAACTAATATTAAAGCGTCATCCTAGTCATACGTGTAGTGGTCACTAATGGTGTAGTGATAGGGACGGCGGAGGAGGAGGATATACCAGTCAAGTGGTTGTGTAGAGTCAGGGCACGATTGAGCGATCCTACATTTATGTACATAATATTTAATACACATTTAAATCATATCCTCCTTAAAAGTAGTTGATAAACATACACACACACTCTCACACACACCACTACACAAAGAGAGTGAGGGGGGGGGGGAAATAAAAAGGAAAGGAATGCTTTGGAAGGAAAAGGAGAGTCTGTCCATGTTTCGCCGTCCAAGATTCGCTCTGTGTTAAAGTGATGGTTATAGAAAGGATTCCTTTACCGGCTTTTGACTCTCTTGACTTTTCTTTTCTCTCTCTCTCTCGCTTCTCTCTCCATGCAATATTCTATGTAGCCACTACGTATGGTAAGGTTGTACAAAGTAAGGGATGAGTTTAAAAGGTAAAAAATTTTGGACTGTAAGGTGTATAGAAGCTATAACATTAACTCTGTAGTTGCTTCTGCTGCTCCTCTTCTTCACTGCCAATACAAAAGATAATAAAAAGAGAAGATGAAGAAGTATTTCCCTGCACTGTTTTGTATATCCCTACAAACACACACACACACTCAAGACACACTGTGTCTTGAGTGTGTTCAACATTACAGTACATTAGACAGGGGAGTTAAGAAGAGATTGAGAGACTTTTCCAAGTTTAAACAAAACTTTAAACTACTTCATATATCTGCGTTGGGTCACGACTTTTTTGACTCGTCTTCTCCCGTCGCCGAATGAAAGCTCATTAAATTAAAACAACCTTTATTCACATACACCCATGTACAATGTACAATAGACACACACACACACACCACACAATATGATCAGTGTCTCTAATAGTTTTACTTTTCCCTATACACTTTGTCTAATATAAAGCAGAAGTAGAGGAGGAGAGTCAACCTGAAATCCAAAGCAAAGCAATAATGTAATGTGTAAAGGCTGGAGGCCAATCAGTGTACATTGCCTTGCATTAGTTTGTGTGTGTGTGTGTGACTTAATCTTATGCTACTTTCGGAAAAGAGACTCTAAGTAATGACTAAACTTCTCTATAGATTTTCCATTGGAGCTCAAGAAGCTCATACATATTGTATATTTATGTGTGGATAAAGTCTGTACAATTTGTCCTAATACATATAAGTTTTACAATTTGTATATGGCCAACACACACACAAAGAAAAAGGATTCCTTGTCGAAAGAGACTCTTCCCATCTTTTTCCCAATAGCAAAAAAAGTGAGGTTGATGATGCGTACACAGCAGTCCGAGTATATTTGCTTCATTTTTATACAGAGAAGTTAAAAGATGATACATATATACGTGTGTATATGTGTGTGTGTGTACTAAATACATGTGAATATTTTATTTGACTTGATCATATAAAAATTTGATACATGACTTTTCTCTCTCATTTTTTATGTAATATGCCCTTTTGATATCGATGAATATTTATTGTTAGCCGTGAAGCAAGCATCAGCAGCAGACAGTTAGCAAGACTGTAAATTAGAAGAGAGAAGAGCTCAGGCTCCATTATCTTCTCCAACTAAATGTTGTGTGTAGATGTAGTTAGAGTATTGATACAATACAGTAGAACACCAAATGGACTAGGATTAAAAGAAGAAGACGTGTGTGTACTCTGTATATTGTCTAGTACAATGACAGAGGCTAATAAGAGAAAAGATGGGCAATATCAAATCCTTCATAAAATTCTTGGATTTTCTCTCCCTCTCTCTACTCAACGGATAAATTTATGGGAAGACCCATGGTCCATGGTTAATGATAAATGGACAGAGATGAAGAATAGAGAAAGGGCAAATGCCAGTGTCTATGTATAACATTGTTCCCTCACAATACACACACTCACACAACGTCGAAAGTGGAAGGTGCGGTAAGGAAAAAAAGTGATATCACACATATTATTATTATTATGGAAAATATTATAATATTTTGTACACAACAAACACACTGTACATTTGTATTGATACAAGGCAATACTGCACTGGAGCTTCACATTGTATTTTTTTACAACGACGTGGTGTGTGTGTGTGACTGGTCTCAAAAAACTTATATGGAGTTAATAGATGGCAAGTGTACAAAGTTATTATATTACCCATTCTCCCTACTATGGTTAGTAGTAATAATAATTTAAAATAAAAAAATACACACACATCTCTCTCTTCGTTTCAGCATTTTCCCCCTCAACTCACCATCCATTTTTTCTCCTCTCTGGTTTGTGTGTATCAGTATTGTATATAAATGTTGAACAGAAAATTATTAGATATGCAAATGTATGCACAGAATCTCAACAGATTTTGAAGGAATGCCCCGTGAGCAGACAGAAACACAGAGAAAAGGAACAACAGAACGACTGTACTGCAAGCAGGAGCAGAAGCAACAACTCTAGTTCAAAATGTACAAGATACATAATAAAGTGTATTCTACACTAAATGAACTTTGCAATACACTACAGAGTGTGTGTATGTGTGTATGTGTCCATATGCAGTACTTATTCACTTTCGTTTATCAATTTTACAATGAATCACATCTTGCAATAACTTTATCATAGAGCCAATACCAAATAGATGATGCTACTACTACACTACACTCAGTATCTTTGCTACATACTAAAAAACTACTATGTAAATCCATGTGTGTGTGTGTTGGTTGTGTATGTACGACAACTATTTTGCATATTTTGCATATGTACAGGCAAGAGAGAGAGAGCGAGAGAGAGGACGGGGAGAGATGAGTTCCAGTATAAAAATCCTTCATCTTAACACCGCGTCATCATCGCATCATCTTTCTTCTGTGGTTGTCTTTTCATCTCTCACACAAACTATATTGTAATATAATTGTGTGGATGTGTTGTGTGTGTGTGGAAGAACATATTTGTTTGATGATGTTGGTGGTTGGGTGTTCAAGAACATGCTTATGATTTTTGCTGAGCTACCTCTCTCTCTCTCTCTCTCTCTCTCTCTCTCTCTCTCTCTCTCTCTTCCTCTACATTATTCCATGTACTCGGCTCTTCTCATTTTTTGCTCTCTTCTCACTCTATATTTTATATGGAATATGTAATACAATTCATAATATACAGTCTCTTCTGTTCATCTGCACCAGGAGCAAGAGTAGCAGCATCCTTTGAATTTATAAGAAAAGAGCTACACACACACGCACACACACACACATGAACGTATTGTATGGGGATTGAAGTGAGCGTTAGTAAATGCACATGACCTTCTTGACGTTAAAACTTTGCCTTCTTCCCTTATTGTACAGATATTCTATGTAACCCTTCTCTCTCTCTCCTTGCCGTCCTCCTCCTCAGCATTTTGCTTTTTTTATTACATTAGAGTGTATAACAAGGTGCGTGGAATCTCATACTTTGTACATGTCTTGTCTTCCCCTTTTCTTCTTCTTCTTTTTCTCCCCCTCCTCCTCCATTATTACTGCTACTTTGCTCGTACGACTCTAATAATCTATCTCAAAACCCCAACGCAACGCTCGACTCACATCCCTCCGCCGCTAAATTACAATCTACATAATAATATATTTATATATGAGAGCGAGAGAGTGAGTGAGTGTGTGTGTCTATTTAACATTAAGCCAACATTGGTAGGCGACCAGTGTCGAACTGCCAAACAAGGACTATTTTATATTGAAGTTTACTTCTGTGTATCTCTTCTCTCTCCTTAGTGTAGCGTGTCTCCCTATATCTAATATAATTCTCAGCTTTATAGCTCCACACACATTGTAATGGCCATCAGCTATTGGAGTGGAGCGAGAACATGGAGAGTGTATCATAATAATATTATAAACATAATTTAAATATTATAAAAATTCAGAGCAAATTACTCTCTCTCTTTACAATCTGAAGGAGTGACAGCCCTCACCTTTTCCATTTAGCATTGGCCATCAAGACTGTTGCTGTGTTGCTGTGTGCACAGTATAAATATTTGTCTAAATGTTCACTGCTCAACTTTTGTCATGTAGAAAAAAACTCTCAGTATCTCTTGTGAACGATGTAAAAGAGAAAAATAATATTTTAATCTTTACATAACAAATGTTCACGTGTGTGTGTGTAACTGAGCTAGGTACAATACTATGCCCACTTCTTCAAATCCAAGCTTCGACTCTATTGGCTGATTATTGGTTGTTGAGAGAGTGAATATATAATAGTTTTTTTTCATCAGATTGAAAAAAAACAATATTTTGAAAACATACATAGGGATTATATACTTTGAAGAACCTAGAATTTCTTGCTAAATTTGCATAAATAATATCCAGTACACACACTCTCTCTCTCTTTGAGTAAAATTACATCATACCATCTCACACCCATCAAAATACAGTATTGGCTCTGAGATCCAGACACTGGGGCAATGTGTTATTTCCCATTTGATTGCATTGGAAAAATGTCGCAAGCATTAGCGTGCCGAACCAAAATCAAATGGAGGTATCACATTACCCCGTGTCTGGATCTCAGAGCCAATACTGTACTAGTGTGTGTGTGTCGCTTGTCTATGCTGTTGTTTCATCCCTACACACACACTGTATATTTACACGAGTCTTTACGAGGTCCAAAAAAAACATTTTTGTGCACAACCTTCTGTGTTGTTCAGTAAAATTATAATGACGAGGAGTACGGCAGTGTGTGAAGCATCAAGCAGGATAGTGGATTCATGTAGTTGAATGTTTGTCTTGTAATATTCATATATTTATCTCACCTAAAGAGTGACGGACGGATGGACATGGAGTTTTGATAGGAGGATCGATGAAATGTTCAGAGTTCTCTCTCTGCTGAATTTGTACTCTCTGTTTTTGTTAGTAGGTACACAACGCCTGGAGATCTCTTACAGTTGGGTAGGACAACAGAGCACCCTGTAACAAATAAAAATCGCAAAACAAATGATATTTGAGTCAACATTCAACAGAGTCCAACACACATGAGGGGAAAAAATTGTTTAATCATACTAATAATATTCAATAAAAAGATTCGCAACTCATATCATCCATACACACGTTGCATATGATATAACGCGGTGGTTTCCCCGCCTTCGGCGGGGAACCATCTCTTCAGTTGTTCTGACCCTGTACACATTGTCCAGGCTTTTAATTTGGGTTCTAATGTCACCGGGAAATTTTTGTAGGGATCTAAACT